>SEYY01002822.1:7500-12500 GCA_009176605.1 Armadillidium nasatum | reverse complement strand
ATATATATATATATATTATATATATATATATATATATATATATATATATATATATATATATATATATATATATTATATGGTTAAATCAAATTTATTTTTTAATTTATTTATTTTTAAGAGAGTTCCTGCTGTTTGGCAACACTCTCTCATTTTTCTACTCTAATTTTTTATTTATAAAATTTTTTAATATTACTAATAGTTTAAAAATTAATGTTTTAGAGTAGCTACAATTTTAAATTTCCCAATACTGTATTTTATTTTTATTTTAATTTTAAAACTTAATTAGGAATAAAAATAAATTAGGATTATTCCCAAAAATTGGTGAATACATTGGATGTGAATATTTGGCAACTATTGAAGAAATTTACAAATATGATGTGTTTAGCGACAATTACTTCATTCAATTTGAGTCTGTTGAGATGTCTGATTGTGTAGACGTTATTCGTGGATTTGAAGCAGTGGAAGAAAAGTTGTGATTGACGTTAGTTATTTTACAACTTTTAAAAAATGACAAATTTAAAAAATTGTTTATTATTATTATTATTGGTCAACCAATGATGAAGGTTTAATTTTAGTCATCTATATATTTTTTTTAAAATAAGAAGGTTCAAGGCTAAATACTAGCAACGGTGATTGAAGAACTAGGCTATTTAAGATAGTTCGATATATATAAAAAAAAAAAAAAAAAACGTAAAACAAATCTTAATAATAATAAAAAACCGCATTCATAAAAATGAATCCTAATCTATCTTCTAAGCCAAAATTCAAACCATTTTCCGGTGTGAGAGTGGAACATCTCCTTGCTGGAATATCTGGTGGTGTAGCTTCAACACTTCTCTTGCATCCATTGGACCTCATGAAAATAAGATTTGCTGGTAAGTTATTACTTTTATTTTTTTCTTAACCTAACCATATATATATATATATATATATATATATATATATATATATATATATATATATATATATATATATATATATATATATATATATATATATATATATATATATATATGAGTGGGTCAACATTTTTTTCCAGAAACTATGCATAGACATCAGGATGTTAACATTCTATGTAAAGTTATAGGGTTGTGTGAACCCCCTACCCCTTTCACATCGTCCACTCATCCATAAAAACTTAGAAAAATATTATATTTTTTAATATTACTAATAGTTTAAAAATTAATGTTTTAGAGTAGCTACAAGTTTTAAATTTCCCAATGCTGTATTTTATTTTTATTTAATTTTAAACTTAATTAGGAATAAAAATAAATTAGGATTATTCCCAAAAATAATATATATAATATAGGCCAGAGTGCACATTAGCATCCACCCATAACTCAACAACTAATTACCGTACATTAAAAAGGATTATATTTTTGGAATCCTTGGGTAATTTGCAGTAAGAAAAATTGGGAAATAAAAAATAAATTCTTATAATAATAAAGTTTATATAAGTAAAGTTTACTTATTTTTAACTGTCGTGATAATCGTACGTTTGGCAAGTCATTTTTTTTTCAATTTTTTCGAAGTTGGAAAAAATGGGAAATACCCCAAATCGTCGATAATATCATTATCACTCACGGGTTGGGGGGTATGGGGGGCAGAGCCCCCCTGTAGACAAATGCTCAGGTTTTTAAATATTTAAGTGCTTCAAACTGCGACATCTTTACTATCTCGTGTCATATTACGTACTGCCGTCAATTTTCTTACTATTGATGCCTTTTAATTATGAACTTGTAGTACATCTTTACATTTTTTTTTTTTTTATATATATATAGTTTTCTTACTGGAAATGGCCCAAAGATTTCAAAAATATTATCCTTTTTAATGTAATGTTTAGTAGTTTTTGAGTTATGGATGGATACTAATGTGCACTCTGACCTATAATATATATATATCATCTTTTCGCATTAGCTCAGAGGATGATAATATATGACTTATTTACACATTCACACACATCAAAGACAAACTTGCAAATACCCTTCAAAAACCCTTATCCCCTCAATGTTAAGGGAAGGGAAAATGTAAAAGAAATCAATAGTATTTTATAATTTCATCTTTATTTTTACTTTATATATATATATATATATATATATAAATATAATATATATATATATATTATAATATATATATATATATATATATATATATATATGGCTTAGGTTAAGAATCTTTCTGACCTTATATATCGATATTTTTTATATCAATATTTTTAAAAATATCGATATTTTGATGGCAGTAAGCCTCGTCTTCGCGGCCACGCTCTTTTATAGGTTAGGCCTCTATTTTCGGCAACTTCGGTAGTTCAGGTTATGATAAGTCGAACAAAGTTCTCTAGAAAACTAATGTGAGTATCTGGTAATAGGTTCGATATATCGATATTTTCGAATATCGATATTTTCCAAATATCGAAGGTCAGAAAGATTCTTAACCTATATATATATATATATATATATATATATATATATATATATATATATATATATATATATATTATATATATAATATATATATATATATATATATTATATTTAGAGTGAAACTACAAATTATTTTTTCTACTCAACACACCTACAAAGAGGAAAAGATTTTAAGATGAGTTTTTTTCAGTTTATCAGTGAATGGCAATTAAAAAATACTTTAAAAAAAATTAAAATGATTAAAAAATTTATTTTTTCTAATGTTTAACTAGCAAAGGTAACCAAGTACTGTCATTTTACGGTCTTTTTTTTTTTTTTTACTATGTTGTTAAATCAGATTACTTTTAAAACTTAAAACTCAAAAAGTAAATTTAACCAAATATTTTTTTATGAATGAAACCATTCATATTCTCAAATTTTTTTTTTTATTTGGTAGAATAGTCTTCATATTCCAATGTTTTGGATAAAAGTAGTTTAATAAATGACAACAATAAATAAAAAAAAATGTCCCCCTTTTTGGGTAAGTTTTTTTTAAACAAAATTCATAAAATTTTCTAAGGTCTGTCCCCCAAAAAATATATTGAATACATAAACATTGAATTTAAAAGATTTTAAGAACATGAAAGGTAAGTCTTTGCATTTAAAATAATGTAAATTTTCTTTATAATTTAGAAAATATTAATTTTGTTCAACAGTGGGGTAAAACTAACCACCACACAGTGGTAAAACTAACCAGAAAAAATCTGCAATAACTTTTTTATTATTTTACTGATCTATGTGAAATTTTCAGAGGTTATAAAGTTTGGCGAGATACACATTTTTTATTTAGAACAATTTTTTGTATGGCCAGCAATTTTGATTCTGTGCATGGGAAATTTTAAAAAAAATTCTCGTGCACAGCATCAAAATGATTGGATATACAAAAAATTATAAGAAGTGTATCTTGCCAATCTGTACAACCTCTGCAAGGTTTTTTATATCCAAACGTTTTGTCGCTGTGCATGGGAAAATTTTTGAAGTTTTTTCAATTTTTCCCATGCACAGCACCAACATGATTGAGTATAAAATTTTTTTTTACAGAGGTAATAGTTGGGTGATAGAGAAATTTTTTATTTAGAAAGAATTTTGTTTACTCAGCCATTTTTCGGCTCTAGATTGGAAAAGCCAATAATTTGAAATTTTCCTTCGAACAGCAACAAAATGGTTGGATATAAAAAAAAAAAATTTAAATTTCTTTTCAGGGATTGTACAATTTTTTTTTTGTATACCCAGCCATTTTGGTGCTGTTCATAGGAAATACTTTTAAAAATTTTCCTGTACATGGCATCAAAATTGTTGGGTATACAAAAAATTGTGTATCTCACCTGACTATACTATACAATCTCAGAAAATTTCTTGAACTTATCACGGATAGAAAAAAAATTATTTTTTACGAATAAAATGACATTTCAAACATAAAATGATAACATTTTTGGGCAAAACTTTTTTCTACTTGTGATGAGTTCATGAAATTTTTAGTGGTTGTATAGTTGGGTGAGATATATTTTTATTTAGAACAATTTTTTGAATACCTAACCATTTTGGTGCTAATCTATAATACTATTTTTATCCATTTATATTAATAAAAAGCACTACGGAATAGCTACCATTTCTAAATATTATTAATTGGTTAACTTTACCCAGATTCATTTTTTTTGTCACCCGTAATTTTAAAATTTTGTTTAAAATTATTAATTTTCATATTTCCATATATTTTTATATTAAAATTCAGAGATATTTATAAGCCAATACATGTAAATTAATCTGCAAAATAATCATCAGAAAATTGATAATAATTGAGAACAATTTGTCAATGACTGACTATTAATCATCCTGTCATAAATATATAATATATATATATATATATATATATATATATATATATATATATATATATATATATATATATATATATATATTATATATATATATTAGGGTTAGCTCCAGAAATCTCTGCTTTGGCTCCACCAAGGTTTCTGAGCAAATTTCAGAGTTCGGCTTCTGGTGCAGAGCTCTATACAAGCTTTATCTCAGCTCTGGAGCAGAATGATCTGTAAATTTTGAGGCTATGTGGATAGTTGAGGCACCGGTTCTTAAGGATGAAGTATACAAATAGAGATTTTAAAAAATTAGTGAGAGTCCCAAAGCCCTCTAAATCCCATTTTTCAAAGAGCAGACAAGCAATGCATACTCAATACAAGGGCAAACAATGCCCAATACTCAGCAAACATTGGCTGGTGATTAGTAGTTTTGAAGCATAATGTGACTCAAGAAAGATTGCGAGAAAAAAGGAATACCAAGAACATTGTAAGAACATGAGAAAGTTTCAGTTGTATTTTCAAAGATTTTGTAGTTGTGTTTAAAGATTGCTTGTATTAGATAGATAAAAGAATTGGATTTTTGAGGCATTGAAAATAACCATGAGATGTATGACATAAGTTATAAAAAAGCAAAGTAAGTATAAAATATAACTCTGAAAAATACCACTATAACAAATTTAAAGGATGAATGGTGACCATTAACAAAAGCTGCTATATA
>SEYY01002821.1:10000-47926 GCA_009176605.1 Armadillidium nasatum | reverse complement strand
TTTTTTTTCCATTTTTAGAAAATGACGTAAATAATATTTCTTCGTCTAATAAAGTAGTTAAGTAAATGGAAATGTTAAGTTAACATTTAATAATGTTAAAAACAATAATAAAATTCATAAAACTGATGAGTCACTCTTCACTCATATAGTATGATAGATGACTAAAAACTCACGATATTATATTAATTAAAAACTTGTCTTCCAACTGCTACAATTATCTTCTGTTTTTGCTACTGCTCCCCTAATGGAACAGATTTTCCAGTTCATTTTCAATATCTTAATACTTCTCACGAGACTGCTACTCTTCTAATCCAAACACTGAAATCCTTTATTTTGGGGATTTAAACGTACACCACACTGAGCGGCTGGGCTCCTCTTATACTGATACAGTTGGGTAGAAGGAAAAGTCATTCAGCATTCTCAACGATCTGGAGCAGTTACTGTATTTTGTGAACCAACACACATTCCAGATCGTCCTAACCATTCATGAACACACTCGATTTATGCTTCACCACTACTCCATCTAGTTATAGGTACATCATTTTCCCTCCTATGGGTAACTCTGACCAAAATCTTATAGCTCTTAATTATAATGCTTTTCTCTTCAATAGATCCACCATGTCTTAAACGTACTTTCTGGCACCTCAGTCGGGCTAATTGGGAGGCAATGCGTCTTTTCTTTTCCGACTATCATTGGAATGAATCCTGCTTTGGCTCGGTGACTCTTCGGTCTCTGCTGAAAAAGTAGTTGCCGTAATCCTTGATGGGACGAACATGTTCATTTCATCTTCAAGAAAAAATTTTTCTCCTCGAAATCCATGACTCGAAGGCAATTATTCTATTGTCTTTCGGGTGAGACAATGCGTATCGTCAATGGAAAAACTCTCCTTCTCCCATCACTCTTGCTAATTATCATTCAGCTTGAAATCGTTGCAGGGATGTTCTTTGACTGACTAATCGTACCTTTACTTTTCTTCTGGATATGGTCCTCTTACTGATAAAAATTTCTGGCCTCTTGTCAAAAATATCTCTAATAACTTCTGTAAATCTGCCTTTCCTCCTCTTATTCGCTCTGATAGTTCTGTGGCTTATACCCCCTCGAAAAAGGCTAATCTGTTAGACCTTCTTTTTCATCTAATTCCACCTTGCTCGATTCTGCAGCACCCCTCCTCCTACCCCTTCTCCTCTCAGGTGTCCCATGTTTACTCATGATTGGGTGCATGGAATCCGCTTAAATCTATGAACGTCATGAAAACCAGTGGCCCGGATGGCGTTTCCCCCCCCCCCAGTGTTCTTAGGGAGCGGGCTTCCGAGTTAGTGCCTGTCTTCTTTCAGCTCTACGCTCTACTCTCTATGCCTTAATACTAATACTTTTCCTCAACGTTGGATGCGCGCAAATGTTCAGCCGATTCCGATAAAAAGGTAGCCGCTCTGACCCTTCCAACTTTCGACCTATAGCTCTCACTTGTGTTATGTCTAATATTTTTGAAACTCTCCTCAACTTTCATTTCCTGGAGCATTTGGAGCCTCATTCTCTTCTCTCAGAACATCAGAATGGCTTGCGTCGCTCGAGGTCAATTGGGTGACATACTTTCCTATCTTACCGATATATGGTCTTCTGCCTTTAGGAAGTTCTGGGAGTCGTGTATTTTGGTGGCGCTTGAAATATCCAAGGCTTTGACAGGGTATAGCATGCGTAGCTGCTCTCTAAGTCCCTTCCTTTGGGTTTCTTCCTTCCCTTTGCTTACTCTTGTCTAGTTTTCTCTCAGATCAGACCTCTTCCTCCTTTCCTGTCAGTTCAACTCAACTTCTTCACATCTCCCTCTCTAAAACATTCCAACTTTCCTATTTTCTTTGATGGCTCTCCTGTCTTACCTGTAAATAATATTAAAATTCTTGGTCTAATCATAAACAATGAATTATCTTGGAAACCACTTATCACAACGTTTGCTAAGGTTGCCTCTAAGAAGCTTTAACTGCTATTCAGGTTACGTGAATTTTTTTTCTTCCGAGCAATTACTCGAGTTATTTAAGGGTCTTTCTTATTCTCTTTTGTATAGAGCAGCAGTTCCCAACCTGTAGTACGCGTACCCCTGGGGGTACGCTTGCTATCGATTGGGGGTAAACAAAAAAATATATGGCTATAATTAATATATATATATATATATATATTGGATGTGTGTACGAAGGTACTCGTAAATAAAAAACTTTATGAAGGGGTACGGAAGGGAAAAAAGGTTGGGAACCGCTGGTATAGAGTACTGTTCATACATTTGGGGAGGCTCCGGTTCCTCCACTCTTCTGGATAAGGTTGAGTCTAAGGCTAAAATATTAATAATCTGTCCCCAACATTCAAACTCTCTTAACTCTATTTCTCTGCGGAGTGAAGTTGGACCACTGTTTCTCTTCTATAGGTACTACAATGGCAGGTGCTCGAGGATATTGGCCTCACGCAATCCTCCACCATTGCGTCGCTGTTGTTGCACAAGGAGTGCCCTGCTTTCGCACGAATTTGTGTGAATGCAGCATATTCCAGGTTTGCCCGTTGTAGTGCCTCCTTCTTTCCATCCAGCCACCTCTGTTCCTTAGAACTCTCTATCATCATTTATTTTTTCTCTAGTATTTAATCTTCCTCTCTTCAAGACTTTCGTCCTGCCCTCGTTGCACAAGAAGTTCCCTGGTTTCGGACGAATTTGTCTGGATGCCGAAGACCCCAGGCTTGCTCGTTGTGATGCCTCCTTCTTTCCATCCAGCCACCTCTGTTCTGTGGAACTCTCTACCATCATTTAATTTTTCTCCAGTATTTAATCTTCCTCTCTTCAAGACTTTCGTCATTGCCCACCTGAGGGATATGCGTTAGGTTCGGAGTTTTTATTCCTCTTCTTTATTTGCATATGGCCCCTCCTTGTAAAATGCCCTTGCCCGTGGTGGTGGTGAACTGAAAAAAAGTAAACTTATATATATATATATATATATATATATATATATATATATATATATATATATATATATATATATATATATATATATATATAATATATATATATATAATATATATATATATATATATATATATATATATATATATATATATATATATATATATATATATATATATATATATATATATATCAGAGCGAGTTGTTGAAATCGATTTTCTTGCACACCTAGGGTTTTGTTCACTCCTATGAGTGTATTCAGAAAATCCAATTAAATATTTTTTCCATGAGGCCTAAGTGCTCCCTTTTCTACCTCAAAAATCGGAAAAAATTGGTCAAAAATTGCCATTTCGAATAGTTCTGTTGCTATTTGTTCTGAATTGTTTAATGAACAATATATTTAGGTAATAAATGAACATTGAACAATGTTCATTTATTCCCTAAATAAGATGACTGCGATTTATAGTATTTCTTTTTTAACATTTCAGGTACTAGCATGAGTCAAATGATAATACAGAAAGGCAGAAAGTCAGGTTGTGTTTGCAGGAATTGCCAACCATTGAACTTGCCACGCGTCTCCACATTGCAAGATATTTCCTTTTCTTGAAGGAACATAAGTATTCCAGCAATAAGGATGTCATTCCCCAGTTAAGTGAGGCTCTTGTTGAACTTTGGATTCGAGCTGGGATTCCACCACAGTCACTTAAAAACGTTAAAACAAATCTGGTGAGACTAATGGATGAATGATTTAAGAGCATCAAAACATGATATTCGTTCTGAGAAAAGCACGCAGTTTAAACAAATTGTTTGACACTGCTGCATGTCAATGCAAGGATCTGCTTGCATGTAACTGTGCAAAAGAAATGAAAATTCCAGCTCGAGAAAGACTTTTTAGTTGACCAAAGAGCAGTTCGCAGAATGTAAATTGGTAGAGTAGACAAAACTGTAACTGAAATGATAAACAGGATTTTTGCAAGAAAGTCTCGTGTGGAAGAAAGAGTAGCTGTTGAGAAAAAAAAGAAGATTCGAGCAGGAATGCCCCGTGCTGTCTTCAGACACTACTGCCATTGAAGATTCAGCTTCATCACCTGATCATGAGGGGGCAGAAAGTATACCTGACGAAGATTTCGTTACTCTTGGTGTTTTCCGGAACGCAACACTAATCCCTACCATTGCACTAGAGGCAGAGAAGTATGGAGTGTCCAACAGAGCAGCGGCAGCTATAGGTACAAAAGCACAATTTGACTATGGTGTTGTCATCGGAGGAGGCACATAAAAAAGGAAAGAAATATCTAAAGTTAAGATACTTAATTAATTGCTTTTGGTGAGATATTTAAGATCAATGTTATAGATCCTAAGAAAATCAGGGAGAGCACGAGAAAAAGCCTGACGGAAACAAAACAGGAAGAAGAATTGGAATAGTTGCAGTGTTTTTTTTTAATGGCAGGAAAGATAGCACTCTGATCAAGGAAAAGAAAGGCAGTAAGTGATACAGCAGTAAAAAGGTAGATCACTATGTCGTCGTTGGTGAACCTGGAACTGTCTACCTTCAACACATTATTGTGGACAGAGGGACAGGTGAGGCTATTGCAGATGGACTACATGTAGCATTATCAGACATGGGAATTGTTGACAGCATCATTGGAGTTAGAGTTGACAGCACACCTGTCAACAATGAACCTAAAGGTGGAGCAATTCATCCTTTTAGAGCAACAGCTAGACAGACCTCTGCAATGGATCATATGCAGTCTGCAATTGAATGAACTCCCTCTGCTCCATCTGTGTAAAAAGCTTTTAGTTCCCAGTGAAAGTCTCACTCAGTGGAAGGGACCTATTGGCAAGGCTCTAACTATATGTGAGATCCTTCCACTTGCAGTCTTCCAAAATATCTCAGAAGGTGACCCACTTCCTGATGTTGGCATAAACGACTATTAGTAGAGATCAGGGATACCTCTACAGAATTTTAACAGCTACAAGAACTGGTGCTGTTATTGAGGATCTAATGCATGAAAAACCTGGGATTATGTCATTGACAAGGTAGATTACTACTGCCAGTAGAATTTGTCGCCTCTACATAGCAACAGCACAACCTACTGCAGAATTGCAGTCATTGACGAAGTTTGTTGTGGTTTGCTATGTACCAACGTGGTTTCGAATAAAATGCAGACCTAGATGCACTGATGGTCCAAAGCATTTGCTGCAACAGATCAAAATCCAAAAGACAGCTGTCACCAGACATTGCCAGTATAACATTGCCTGTCATCAAAAGAAACGGTTACAGGGCTCACCAAGAAATTGGGCTACAGGCAATGTTAGCAGACGATGATGAAGAAAAAAGAAAGGTTGCTATCGATACAATTAAGACAATAAGGCAACAACCAGGTACAAGTCAACATTATATCAGAGACCTACTGCCTCCTATATATCAGTGCAGGTTTGAGCCATCTATGACACGAAAACTGTCTGATGAATAGCTTAATAACTTTATGAACATCCTTATCATATCACCATACCGTGCCACTCACAGGGAGTGGAAAGGTGTGTAATATTGGTGACTGAAGCAACTGGCATGGTACATGGAGTAGATACAAGAGATGGATGGACACATTCGTGCAGTATTAAAATCAAGCCAATTTATGCCATTATATGAATCAAAACAGGACTTTTCTGCACCAACATTAGACTAAAGGCGACAGAACACTATGCTTGTAATTTTTGAAGTAAGTATTGTTTGAAAATTTACTGTAAATGACTAGTAAAATATTTCATTTCATAAACCGATTTTCGTTAACTTTAAGGTAAAAAATAGAACACTTCCTGGAAAGATAGAACATTTACGATCACATTTTCGAAAAGAGCACGTCTGAGTGAACTAAACCTCAAATGTGCATAATATATATATATATATATATATATATATATATATATATATATATATATATATATATATATATATATATATATATATATATATATATATATATATATATATATATATATATATATATATATATATATATATATATATATATATATATATATATATATATATATATATATATATATATATATATATATATATATATATATATATATATGTTTTTTGCATTTTATAAATAAAATTTTGATACTCGTCCTCATCTCATAAATCGGGGGGTGGGGGTACGGAGGCTGCGTAAATTAATGCTAGTTTCCCACGCACTTGTACATTAAAATCAATGTATTTTTAATTCTCACCTCTGCAAATTTTTATTAATTTCATTTATTGCCGTTTTCCAATTTACGTAAGTTTTTGCAATTTTATTGCTTTTCGATTTTTTTTTTTTTTTTTTCTCATTTCAATTTTAAAAACTTAATTCAAACGGAAAAATTACTTTGTTCTTCATTTCCTCAAAAAAAATGAACATTTTCAATTTTAGCAAATTATTATTATTATTATTATTATTATTATTATTATTATTATTATTATTATTATTATTATTATTATTATTATTATTATTATTATTATTATTATTATTATTATTTGAAATTTCGTTTAATTTACTGTTTACATTCTCTTACTGCCATCTAACATCGGAATGAGGCACATAATAAAGGAAAGAGGGATCTAATATTTAAGTTGCTTAATTAATTCCTTTGGGTGAGAACATTGAAGGACAATTAAAACAGGTAGATCAACGACTATCAGTAAAGAATACAAAAAAAAAAAAAAAAAAAAAAATTCGCGCGATAAGCTCATTGATAATTGTTGCTTTGGCGTCAGTATAATTAAAACGATTCACTGTATTATCAAGTTTCTTAGAACCTTCGGCTATATTATAAAACGGTCATATCCAACGTAAAAACAAACATTCAAGAAGATAGGAGAGCAATTAAGACTTACTTATTAAAATATGTCAATGTAATGAATGTTATTCATTTCACTCTAATTAAGAAGAAACTCCTACATCACCCCTACAATTAAAAGAACATCTTCTATCTGATCTATACTTCTATGTCTCTACTTCCTATTACTATTACTAATACTATCACTTTTACTACTAATACTAGTATTGGTACTACTAATAATATAATATAATAATAATAATAATAATAATAATAATAATAATAATAATAAAGATATGCCAGAAAAGAAGGTCGGGAGAATTGAAACTTAGACTAGAGAAATATTTCTAAAAATAATTTGATTTCTAATCTTCATAATTACCAAGGAATAGTCAGATTATGCCATTCTTCAAGAGTCATGTTGTTAAATTTCTCAATTCCTGGGACGTGACACACGTGATCAGGAGTAGAAACAATAAAGATAAAATGCACTTCCGACATGCCGTATAAAAATGAGAAAGGAATCATAAACCAAAAGATTAGATGCTTTTGGAAAATGCCATCGGGATTGATCATTTCAAGCATCTTCTCGAAAGCCGAAGTCTCTGAACCATCATGAACAGAGTCCTTTTTTTCCACACCATTTTGAAGTAAATTTTTCTTTTCCTTTTCCCCTGCTATATTATTTTGAGATGACATAATTAAAGTAAAATCTTTCTACGGAAAAAAATAATATAAATTTAGATTAATTAACTGCAATGTCTTTTCAAGAAAAAAAGAACAATATTCAAAATAATTAATCTTTAAAAGTTAAAGTAACATCGTTTTAATTCAATATATTTTAATTTTTAAAAACATCCACTAACTGCATGATACCATCAATAATACTAAGACTTTATCTGTTGATATACTGGGAATTTATATGAAAATCTAAGACGAAATAATTTAGCGCTGTTGTACAGAAATCGATAATTTTGAAAAATTTTATCTTACATGCGTTCTTATCATTTCACTTTCTCATAGTTTAAGTTATCAAATTCTCAAACATTCCAGTGCATGCGTTATGTATATATATATATATATATATATATATATATATATATATATATATATATATATATATATATATATATATATATATAGGGGGAGCACGTAGAGCCGTCCGAAGCAATGAAAGTAGCCCCCATTGGGCTTAACCGCTGGGTGATAGGATGGGCTAGACCATTTCGTTTCACCCCGTTGCCCTTTGATTCATTCCTTTTCACGTTTTACCTTCTTAGAGGGTCTCTAGTGTACCCTCGTCTCACATTGGAGTGTCTATGCTCCCACTTCTCCTTCCCCCAACTCCATTCTCACGATCCTGCAAATTTACAAACGATTACTCCTATTTTACCTTTAAAATAATAACCAAAATGGCGAATCATAGAACTGCCTCAGAGATGCTACGAGGGGCGGCATCCAAAGAATGCCATTCATTCACTCCTTCCCATTGGCACTTAGAAGTTGGTGGCCTCCGGTGATGGAGTTGGTGCCACCAAGACCTCTATGCCGACTTGCCCTGGTGCACGATCTTCCTTTTTCATTAACTTCTGCAACATTCGTGGTCTCTTTACTAATTTCCACATTGTCGAATGTCACCTCTCCTCTGCTAGGCCTCATCTCTTATTCTTAACCGAAACTCAGGTGCTTGAGTGCTCTGACAGCAAGCCTTACTCTGTTTCCTCCTACTGTCTCTATCCTCAATTTTCAGCCAAAGGCGGATGTTGCGCATATGTGCGCAATGATGTTGTCTGTTCTCGTGTCTCTAATTTGGAGTCTTCTGAATTCTCTACTTTATGGCTTAAACTTTCTATCAACTCTACAACTAAATTTATCTGTTCTGTCTACTTATCTCCTAACTCTACAGACTATATAAAATTCTTCGACTTTCTTAACTCCAAAATACAACACATTCTTTCTTCTTCTCCTTTTTCCGAAATCATCATATTTGGAGATTTCAATGTTCACCACCGCCAATGGCTTTCATCTAGTTCTCATGATCCAGCTGGTGAACTCGCCTTCCAATTTTCTATCCAGAACAACCTTGATTAGTTGGTGCAACTCCCTACCAGTATCCGTGATCGTCTTGGTGATGAACCCAACATACTTGATCTTTTCCTAAATTCTTATCCTTCTCCTTACTCTGTTAAACTCTTTCCTCCTCTGGGTTCATCCGATCACCTTCTTATCTCTGTATCTTGTCCTATCTCTTCAAGTCTTCCTCAAGAACGGCCCCCGCCTTCGGAGAGGAGACGTTTTTGGCCTTTTGGTGCCGCTAACTGATCTGACTTGCGGTTGTACTTCTCTGATTTTCCATGAAATGCTTACTGTTTCTATGGAAAGGGTCCATCTGTGTGTGCAGAGCGAATAACTGACGTGACTCTCACTGGCATGGAGGCGTACATTCCATATTTTTTCCCTTCTACTAAATCTAACAAACCTTCGTTTAACTCTGCTTGTTCTCGTACTATCCACAGCAAGGATGCTGCCTTCAGGGACTACCGTCGTCTTCAAATTCCAGTAACTCATGCAACTTATATTTCATCCCGGGATCGTGCTAAATCTATTCTCCGTAACTATAAAAACTCCTTTTTTCGATTAAAATGCGACAAACTTTCTTATTCTACTTCCTCACGCCCTTTTTGGCATTTTGCATGAAATGTCAATTCTAATTTTGCTTCGCTTCTTCCTCTTTCCCTCCACTAGTATCTTCTGACGGTACAACTGCCGTTTTGCCTTCCTCTAAGTCTGAACTCTTCGCTCATACTTTTGCTTCTAATTCAACTTTAGACGATTCCGGTGTTGTTCCTACTCCTTCAACCCCCTCAAACTCATTAATGCCTAAAATTAGAATTTCTTCTAAAGACGAAACCTCTGCTCTCTCTGAGCTTAACACTAAGAAGGCGTAAAGTTCTAATGGTATCCTTCCTGTGGTTCTCAAAACTTGTGCTTCCGAGCTTGCACCCTGCCTTGGCAAACTTTTTCGTCTATGTCTTTCTACTTCAACCTTCCATTCTTGCTGGAAACGTGTGCTTATTCAGCCTGTGCCGAAGAAGGGGGACCCCTCTCAACTCTCTAACTATCGTCCCATTTCTTTAACCTCCGTTCTTCCTAAAGTTTTCGAATCTATCCTTAACAAGAAGATTTGGAAACACTTAATTCTTCTAATATTTTCTCTGATCGCCAGTATGCGTTTGGAAAGAAACGCTCTTATGGTGATCTCCTTTCCCTTCTCTCTGACTCTTGGTCCTCCACCATTCGGTATTTCGGTGAAACTTTTGCTCTTGCGCTAGAAATATCGAAAGCTTTCGATAGAGTCTGGCACAAAGCTTAGATTTCCAAACTTACCTCTTTCAGAATATATTCTTCTCTCTGTGAACTTCTCCCTGATTTCCATTCCGGTCTTTCTATAGCAGTAGTTGCAAACGGCCACCGCTCTTCTTTAAATCTATTAATAGTGGTGTTCCTCAAGGATCTGTTCTATCACCAACACATTTCTACTTTTTATTAATGACCTTCTATCTGTTACTTCATCTCCTATCCACTCCTATTCTGATATAACTCCACCCTTCATTACTCTTTTAAATTTGAAAGGCTCACCTCAAAACAACAGTTACTAGACTCAAGAAAGGTTGTCTTGGAGCAGCTGAACTTTGATATATCTCGTATTTGAAATTTTGGCAGAGAGAACATGGTTGATTTCAAGGCCACCAAAACTCAATTTCTCCATCTCTCTACTCGACACAATCTTAAACACAACTATGATATCTTCTTCGAAAACAAGCAACTCAAACCTTCATCTGTTCTTAATATTCTTGGTGTTTCTTTTTCTCGTGATCTTTCTTGGAAAGATCACTTTACCTCTCTTTCTAAACAAGCTTCTAAGAGGTTAGGTGTTCTGAGGTGCCTTCAGTATTTAGTCAATCCACCCCATTTGCTTGTTCTGTATAGGGGTGTTGTTCGCTCCTGTATGGAGTACGCGACACACATCTGGGGTGATTCCACTCATACAGCTCTCCTTGAGAAGGTGGAGTCTAGAGCTTTTCGTCTTATCAACTCTCCTGCTCTTACTAATTTTCTCCCAATATCTTTCTGCCCGTCGAATTGTTGCATTACTCTCTTTATACTCTCGCTATTACAATGGACACTGCTCTTCTGAACTCTCTCGTCGCATACCTCCTCCACTGAGAAGGGCTCGTGCCACTCGACTTCCTACACAGTCTCATCCTTTCCTGTCCAACTCTCCAACCCAGTTGCTTGCTCTTCACCACCCTGTTGGGTGGGACGTTTAACAAACTGGAAGGAATAATGAAGGGTTGAGTCATCAGCATAGGAGTGGATAGGAGATGAGGTAATAGAGAGAAGGTCATTAATGAAAAGTAGAAAAAGTGTTGGGGATAGGACAGAACCCTGAGGAACACCACTGTTAATAGATTTAAATGATGAACGGTGGCCGTCTACAACAGCTGCTATAGAACGACCGGAAAGGAAATTAGTGAGAAGATCACAGAGAGAAGGATAGATACCGAAAGAGGGAAGTTTAGATATCAAAGCTTTGTGCCAGACTCTATCGAAGGCTTTCGATATGTCCAAGCGCCACAGCAAAAGATTCACCGAAATGCCGAATAGTGGAGGACCAAGAGTCAGAGAGAATGGAAAGAAGATCACCCGTAGAGCTTTTCTTACGAAAGCCATACTTACGAATGAGATAAGATTTGAAAAATTGAGATGTTTCCAAATTTTCCTGTTAAGGATAGATTCGAAAACTTTCGAGAGAACGGAGGTCAAAGAAATAGGACGGTAGTTGGAGGGTTGAGAGGGGTCCCCTTCTTCTACACAGGCTGATTGAGTGCAGGTTTCCAGCAAGATGGGAAGGTTGAAGTAGAGATACAAAGACGAAATAGTTTACCGAGGCACGGTGCTAGCTCGGAAGCACAAGTTTTGAGAACCACAGGAGGAATACCATCAGGACAGTAAGCCTTCTTAGTATTAAGCTCAGAGAGAGCAGAAATGACATCTTTAGAAAAAATTTTAATTTTAGGCATAATTGAGTTAGAGGTGGTTGAAGGAGGAGGAATAGCTCCGGAATCGTCTAAGGTTGAATTAGAGGCAAAAGTTTGAGCAGAAGAGTTCAGCTTTAGAAGAAGGTAAAATAGCAGTTATGCCGTCGGAAGATATTAAAGGAGGGAAAGAGGAAAAAGCAAAGTTAGAGTTGATATTTTTTGCAAAATGCCAGAAAGAACGTGAAGAGGAACCAGAAAGATAATTGCATTTGCGACGGAGAAAAGAATTTTTAGTGTTACGAAGGATAGATTTTGCACGATTCCGTGAAAAAATATAAATAGCGTGAGTTTCTGGAGTTTGAAGACGAAGGTAATCCCTGAAGGCAGCATCCCTGCGGCGGATCGTGTGAAAACAAGTAGAGTTAAACCAAGCTTTGTTAGGTTTAGTAGAAGGGAAAAAAAATGGAATGTACGCCTCCATCCCAGAGAGAATTACCTCAGTAATGCTTTCTGCACACTCCGTGAGACCCGTCCCACGGAAGCAATAATCATTCCATTGGAAATCAAAGAAGTACGACCGCAAGTCCGACCAGCTTGCGGCACCGAAATGTCACAAAACGTTTCCTTTCAATAGAAGGGGGTCTTTCCTGCGGAAGACTTCAAGAGATCGAAGAGGATATGGAGATAAGAAGGTGATCGGAGGGACCAAGAGGAGGAAAGAGTTTAACAGTATAAGGAGAAGGATTAGAAGTTAGGAAAAGGTCTAGAAAGTTGGGTTCATCTCCAAGACGATCAGGGATACGTGTAGGGAGCTGCACCAACTGCTCAAGGTCATTTTGGATAGCGAAATGGAAGGCACGTTCACCTGCTGTATCATGAGAACTAGAAGAAAGCCATTGGCGGTGGTGAACATTGAAATCACCTAATATGATGATTTCAGAGAAAGGAGAAGAAGAGAGAATGTGCTCTATTTTGGAGTTTAAATAGTCGAAGAATTTAGGATAGTCAATAGAATTAGGAGATAAATAAACTGAACAAATGAATTCAGTCGTAGAATTGCAAAAGAGAGCCTAAGCCATAAGGTGGAAAATTCGGAAGACTCCAAATTAGAGACACGAGAACAAAAGACATCGTTTCACACTTTGGCACAACAACCACCTTTGGCTGAAAATTGAGGATAGAGACAGTAGGAGGAAACAGAATAGGGTTTGCTATCAGAACGCTCAAACATCTGAGTTTCAGTCAAGAATAAGAGGTGAGGTCTAGAAGAAGAGAGGTGATGTTCAACAAAAAGGAAATTGGAGTGCAGACCGCGAATGTGGCAGAAATTAATGAAAAAAATAGACAGTGCATCAGAAGAAGCCGGCAGCTGTGTCCTGGCGGCACCAACCCCATCACCGGAGGCCACCAACTCCCATAGGGTGATGGGGGAAGGGGTGGATGAGGGGCTATATTTGGAAGCCGAACCCCGGGGCTTCCCAGAGGCTACTTTTGTTGAGGCCATCATTTAGTTTTTTTTTTTTTTTTTAAAGATGTCTGTATATATATATATATATATATATATATATATATATATATATATATATATATATATATATATATATATATATATATATATATATATATATATATATATATATATATATATATATAAATAATTTTCTATCTTTTTCATCGACTCTGGTATCTCCCTTTGAGCATTATAAACATACTCATGGAAAAATGAGAAATAGCAAATTATATTGGAAATCTTGTATCACAACGAGTGCTTGAGGTGCTTTAAAAGAATTTACGATTTTAATACGAATATGAAACTTTTTTCTTTGAAACTGCATTTATTATATTGGGTCTTATTATCCTTTGAACAGATAGATTGTAATTGAAAGATTTGAACTCCAGATATACTTTTTATTTTCAACATATATATATATATATATATATATATATATATATATATATATATATATATATATATATATATATATATATATATATATATATATATATATATATATATATATATATATATATATATATTAATTATCTTTTGGACCTTTATTTAACCCATATTCAGGTATAGCGTGAGATATATAATAATAATAATAATAATAATAATAATAATAATAATAATAATAATAATAATAATTATATATTATTATTATTATTATTATTATTATTATTATTATTATTTATTATTATTATTATTATTATATATTATTATTATTATTATTATTATTATTATTATTATTATTATATTATTATTATTATTATTATTATTATTATTATTATTATTAATATATTATTATATTATAATTAAATTATTTTAAAAATGGTAAAATGTTAATCTAATTCATGTCTTAATTAAACTTCTTCTCCCGTATAGCGGTTTTCCGATTTCGGACTTTCTATACTTTTAATAGGAAAGGATTTAATTAACTTTGGCATTAGCAAGATATTCTGTCTAAAGTTTTAAAATCCAATGAGAGTTTTAAAGTTTCTCATTTTTCTCATTTTTAGGAGCATATTCCAAATGTCTAACACGAATCTGCTTTAAATGTCCAGGGAGTGGAGCTTATAGCTTTTATTAGGTGAATTTTATTAATGAATCCAAATGCTTAATTTACGCAATAAGTCCCTGGCGAGAAATTTTTAGGCATTATCAATTACACATCAACGTATCTATGCCAGACAAAAAAATCGTTACTTATTATGTTTGAAAGAAAATTCCTCACAAAGAACTTAATGAATATTACTTTGGCAATCCAATTTTTAGCTGATTTATTTGTTTAAAAATCTATATTTGAATTAGGAAAATATGTGTGAGATACACTTTATTAGCTGTTTGAATATTCTGAAATTTACAGTTAAAATCTGAAGAGATGAAGTACTTTTTCAAAAATTTCAAAGTTAAGTCAACAATTGCAATAGTGATTAAAGAAACAACGTTCAAACAAAAGAAAATTTTCCCTCTTAAATTCACTTTATTTTCTCAACAAAATCTAGAGTTTTTTTTTTAAATGTGACACTGAAATTTTCTCATGGAAGGAGTAAGCTCTCTAGAAATCCATAAAACTTCTTAAATGCTAAGCTCTCTGAGATGGCTTCCACTGGTTTAATAAAATACATTATCTTATATGAATTTTAAGTAATCTGTACAATGTACGATAACCTGGTAGTAGTAAAGAGGGACACTTTCGACAGATGCCAGATTTAGCTACTTTTCGAAAAATATGGCAACCTAAACCAAACGGGATTTTGATTTGCAATGCAAATCACTCCGCTCAAATTTACCTCACGCTCTTTCCTGACACCATTTTGGGGGTTCAACCCATTGAAATTGGCCTCAAGTCTGGGGAAGGGGCCCCCGCGGGGCCCTCGTGAACCCCCAAAAATGGTATCAGGAAGTTGCCTGAGTTTGCAAAATCGCTGCGTTCACCTCACTCTCTTTCCTGACCATTTTCTTTGCGGTTCAGTCCGGCTGAAATTGGCTCGAATCTGGGGTCCGGGGGGGTCCTTGAACCGACAAAGAAAATGTCAGGAAGGTCCCTGAGAATGCAGCATTGCACGCAAATGCAGAAAAGACAGTTAGGGACAGGTTGCCAGATTTTTCGAAAGTAGCTAAATCTGGCATCTGTCGAAAGTGCCCTTCTTACTACTCCTGGTAAATAGGTCTGTGTATTTCTTTACTAAATCTGGAAAATTTTCTAAAAATCATTTTAATTTTTTATTGAGATTAGATTATGAAATTTAAAAATAAATAAAAAAATTATACATCTAAAGATCTTTTTGTGAGGAGAGTGAGGGATATATTTAGTGAAGGCATAAATTTAGAACTTTTTCTTTTAGTTACATCATCTCTAAATTGGGTTTATTGTTTTTCGAAAAGAATGTCTCAAATTGTGAACAAATGATTTGGACAAGCGTTTTTCAACTTTTTTTTTAGTCCCATCTCCTCAAGTAAGGAAGAACATAAACTTAATAACCTCGCGAACTCCTAATTACCTTTTATACCTGACAGGTTCATATTCAAACGTACAGATTGGGATACCTATCGTATTGCTGATTAATAAATATTATACCTAGACGTGTCAAATTCAAAAGTGTAGATATATTTCTCGTACGGCTGATTAATAAATTTAAAATATTCACGACAATTATTTTATGAAAACAAAATAGTGTCAATTCAAATTTTTTAATATTTATTCGAAAAAATTTAAAAAGTACAAATTTCATTTGTTTTTTCTAGGTTTACACTTTAATGTAAACAAAAATTATGAAAGGATATTAAAAGATTTTATCGTACCTTAAGTGCTTTATTTTTGAGACCAACTTTGACCTCTATATGAGACCATGACCTTTCCGGGAGTCGCCGACCCCTAGGTTGAAAAGCGCTGATCTATATAAAGGCTTCAAAATTTCAAAAATTCAATAAAAGTTTGGTGAATAGTAAAACATAAATTTACAGTTTCAAAGATTTTTTAGTTCAAAATTCAACCTATCTCTAAACAGTTGAAATCATTGAAAAATGAACGGCTTGAGAACAAGCTAGATTCATTGTAATTAACACTATGATTTTCTCTTGCCTTCTAACAGTGACCATAAAGACAAAAATAAAGTTGATAAAACAGATGATAAAAAGGAGCTCAGGGTCACGATAATGCTCTCGAAATATTGAAAATATATAAGTGAAGATATCCCAAGTTGAGTCAACTTTTTTGTTCTCCAAGCAAGTTTCAAAGCGAACGTTTGCTTATAGTGGATCAAATGTAGTATATTTTTAAAAGCAAAATTGATGAAGACAGAAAATTTTGAATTCTAACATTTCTTTTAAAAAGGTTCAGATTTCGAAGACCTATTTTAACTTTTATTTATATATAGTAGCGACTGGTAAGATGCATGATAAATTGGGATCTCTTTTTACTTCCCGGTATCGAGTTCAATACCAACCAAAACCTATAACCATTCAAGCTTTTCTTCTTTTCGGTATTATTAATAACAGAAGATTTATAGCCAAAAACTTTCTTCATTCAGGCGTTTCTTCTTCTTTCCCGTATTATTAAAAACGAAAGATTTACAGGACCATAATAATAAGAAGTTATTTCAGATATTCAGTTGAAAATTTGAAATTCTATTACGTTTAGAAACAATGTTGAAGGAATGTATCCTCGTGGATATAGAAATAAAAGAATCGCATCCCCACTCGGAGATGTTGAAGTATGACATTCAAGTTAGTGCACGTCAATAATGTCTTAACAGCAACATTGCTCTTTAGCATATATATATATATATATATATATATATATATATATATATATATATATATATATATATATATATATATATATATATATATATATATATATATATATATATATATATATATATATATATATATATATATTATTTTTTTTTTTTAAATTTGGAAATTAGAAATAGCAGTTTATTATTCAAATAAAAAAATAAATTATTTTTTTTAAAGTTTTGCAATATGTAACATTTATAAAAAACATTTTTTGCCTAATATATATTATATTATAATATATATATATATATATATATATATTATATATATATATATATATATATATATATATATATATATATATATATATATATATATATATATATATATATATATATATATATATATATATATATATATATATATATATATATATATATATATATATATAGTAGCATGCCCCGCTATTTCCATAGCCAGATAGGCCTTACGGAATTTAATTTGCAATTACAAATCCTCCCGATCAAATATATCACGCTCTTTCCTGACATCGTTTTTTTGGGGGAGGGTTCACTCTGTGAAATTGGACTCAAGTCGAGAGAAGAGGCCCCTAAAACCCTAAAAAAAATTGGTATCAGGAAGTTACCCGAGCTTACCACATTGCTACACCCACCTCACGCTCTTTCCTGACCTTTTTTTTGAGGTTCAATCCGACTGAAATCGGTTCGAAATGGGAAGGGGTGCGTGGGGGAAGTCCTTGAATGACAAAAAAGGTCAGTAAGGTATCTGAGAATGCTGCATCGCGTGACGTTGCAGAAAATTCCTTTAGGCTTATCTGTCAATGGAAGTAGCTGCCTATACTACTTATATATATATATATATATATATATATATATATATATATATATATATATATATATATATATATATATATATATATATATATATATATATATATATATATATATATATATATATATATATATATATATATATATATATGGCCAGACTGCACCTTAGCCTCCTTAAATATCTCAAAAACTACTAATCTTACATTAAAAATGATTATATTTTTTTGAAATCCTTGTCGAATTTTAGGAAAGAAAAATTGGGAAATAAAAAATAAATTCTTATATAATAAAGTTTATATAAGTAAATTTTACTTTTTTATAATAAAATCTTAAATTCTTATTTTTATAATAATAATTTATTAATAAAATTTACTTTTTTATAATCCTCGCAAGAATCTTACGTCTGTCAATGTCATTTTTAAATTTTTTTTTTAGAAATTTGAAAACATGGAAAATACCCTAAATCGTCTACAGGAAAAGTAGTCGACAATATCATCATCACTCAAAGGTCGGAGGGTACGGGGGGCAGAGCCCCCCGTAGACAAATGTTCGGTTTTATAAATATTTACGTGCTTCAAACTGCAACATCCTTACCAACTTGTGTTCTAAAACGCACTGCCATCAATTTCCTGACTGTCGATGACTTTTAATTATGAACTTGTCGTACATTTTTATATATTTTTTTTTTATTTATTTACTTTTTTAACATTTATTTACAGTTTTCTTACTGGAAATTACCCAAGGATTACAAAAATATAATCCTTTTTAATGTAGGGTTAGTAGGTTTTGAGATATTTAAGGAGGCTAAAGTGCAGTCTGACCTATATATATATATATATATATATATATATATATATATATATATATATATATATATATATATATATATATATATATATATATATATATAAAGATTTTATATATAACAGATATTATTCAATATATATATATATATATATATATATATATATATATATATATATATATATATATATATATATATATATATATATATATATATATATATATATATATATATATATATATATATATATATATATATATATATATATATATATATATATATATATATATATATATATATATATATATATTTTTTTTTTTTTTTTTTTTTTTTTTTTTTTTTTTTTTTTTTTTTTTTTTTTTTTTTTTTTTTTTTTATATATTATTATATATTATTATATATATATATATTATATTATATATATAATTATATATATTATAATATATATATATATATATATATATATATATATATATATATATATATATATATATATATATATATATATATATATATATATATATATATATATATATATATATATATATATATATATATATATATATATATATATATATATATATATATATATATATATATATATATATATATATATATATATATATATATATATATATATATATATATATATATATATATATATATATATAGTTTTATAATATTATTTACTAAGTACATATTTTTAGGCTTTTATTTCAGATACATCTAACGTCCTGACTTTCTTTGGCTTCGTCTGATGAAGTTTTTTGTGAACATTCCCTTTATATATTATTGAGAAATAAGGCTGATTTTTGCCTATACTAATGGCTTCTCTCATAGTCTGTGGATAAGGAAGACCCAAAGTTTCAGGAAGAAATGAGCAAAGTATGGCACCTATAATGCTAAAGCCACACACAAAATAATAAGGTATAGCTGGATTCTTCTGACCCTTATATATATATATATATATATATATATATATATATATATATATATATATATATATATATATATATATATATATATATATATATATATATATATATATATATATATATATATATATATATATATATATATATATATATATATATATATATATATATATATATATATATATATAAGTACTATCAAAGAAATAAAAAAATGTAGATTTAAAAGTACTTAACTTTTGATTCCTTACGAAGTTTCTATATACTCGGACATATTCTCTTATCTTCTCCTCTCTCTATGTTGTCAATATATTTTCCTTACTTCAGATTATAGAACCTGTGATTATTAACCTTTTAACTATTCATAAAAACATTGAGTAGTTAGTCCTGCACCCAGATTGTCGAAGATATGTGCTCAACACGCTAAAGATTATATTAATTTACAATCCTTTGGTATTATCCCAATTTGCTCTTTGCTCCTATTGGTTTCTCAACAACATCCACTTATAACCACTCTGTATCCTATTTTATCACGTTTTTTTATGTACTAAAAGTCCTTGCTTTGATGAAGGGATTTTTTTGGCATTGTAGTGCTCTGAGCTGATCTGAGTTTCAAACATACTATAGAAACGTTATTGGTTCAGTGGGAGAGTCCTTTCAAGATGAGCAGAACGCACAACTGAGATGAATATATTTGCAATGGAAGAGTAAAATTTATTTGGTTTCCATCCGAAGGAAACTACTTCCTAAGCCTTAGGCTGACTATTCAGAATATTTGCAATACGGACACTGCCTTCAAGGTTAACTGTTGCCTTTAAACTTGCGCAAGGCAACTGTACCTGGCTTATATTTTTCCTTGAATTGTCAAAACTCAGTTTTACCGTAGGAAAAAAATATCTCTTCGGAAAAGGCAATAAGTTTTTCCACTTTTTCGTTTGCCCTCTCTTTTTCGCACTTAGAAAAGAATGTAAAATACAGCCTTGTTCTTTTCTCTCCTTCTCCTCTTATTACATCTGACAACTTCACAACTTTCTTTCCTTCATGTAAAGTGCAACTTTTCACTCAAACACTTTCTCCCAATTTCACCTTCGACAAATATCGTGATATAATTCCTTCTCTCTTTAAAACTCGTTTATGCAAAAAAATATTTATTTATACTATTGATATAAATTTGAAACCAACTATATTAAGATCTGTATTTAATTGTACTTTTTCTAGGCTGAGTCAATTCCGTAGCTTCTGCTGAATTGACTCAGGTATGTAAAAAGGTTTATGTTATCATTGTGCTCTAGTTATGTTTATTAGATTTATTAATGTATATATTATTATTATAACAGGGTGTGATTTTTAGAAGAATAAAGCCTTATAAATGAAGTATTTATTTTTGGCATCATTACAACTACATCTCTCTATGACTTTATATATATATATATATATATATATATATATATATATATATATATATATATATATATATATATATATATTATATATATATATATATATATATATATATATATATATATATATAATATATATATATATATATATATATATATATATATATATATATATATATATATATATATATATATATATATAGTATAAGGTGCTACATCCATGGGTAGATAAGCTAACGAATGTTCCAATCAACATGCATGCAACATGATATGCAACATTTGCAACATGGGAATGCTGCAAATTTACGGTCATTCAAGGGTTATTCTTTGCGGTTTTTCGGCTTTTAAGGGATTTGTTTGCAGTTTTAAGGGTTATTTTGGAGTGAAGAACCAACCTTTTGGATTTCTTTTTGGGGGGGAGATGGGGGCGTAGCCTCAGCACTTCACTTTTCCATTGTCTTTCCTGAGAAGTTTTTGTTAACTTATACCTGCTGACTCTTATTCTGATCTTTTTTTCACGGACCCTCAGATACTATTTTCAAGATAAACCTAACGGAGGAATTCCACAACAATGATTTGTCTGGAATCGAACCAGTGTTACCGCAACATTCAGCTCCACTACCAGAACAACTTTCGGATCCCTCACTCTTTCCAGTTTCTATTTAATGGTTTGCTCGTGCAGTGTAAGGGAAGTAACCTCTCCTAAACACCTCTTGTCGTAGCACCATCTCTACCTTTCCTTAAGAGCACAGGGCTTAGCCTCATCAACCACTATTTCTCCTCACACTCTTTCCAAATGCATTTTAATGGCTACCGCATGCACTGTCAAGCATGTAACCTCTCCTAATCACCTATAGTTCCAGCACCATATCTACTTGTTTTCCCTCATACTCTTCCCTGAGATTATATTTGGGCGTTGCCATCAAGTTTATAGCGATACTCATAACCCAAGGTATCCTTTAAGCCTAATTATGAGATTTAAGACCTTGCATAGCACTCACAGATATGTTTAAGAAGACAGAACTTCCTTTTTCTATGAGATTACAAATCTCTTTCTTTCTTTTAAGATGGTTTCCTTCATGTATCGGAAACAAGAGATTCTCTAACCATTTTTAAATGTTGAGAGACACTAAGTCTTTTCTTCTAATTGACTTTCTCTTCAGAATGTCGAAGGCATGAAAAATTCTATTCTGAATTCAAGGAAATTACCAAGATCTTTTTTTCATTGACAACGGATGTCATCATTTCTCAATCTTCGTCATATAGTTTCATGTTCATTCATGTGATTTTTCAAATCAGCCATTTCGATTTGAATGACGTGATCCTTATTTTCTAAGGCCACGTTGTTACCCCGAACACCTGTCACCATTCCAAAGCTTCAAATATTTTTAGGTTATATAATATATATATATATTATATATATATATATATATATATATATATATATATATATATATATATATATATATATATATATATATATATATATATATATATATATATATATATATATATATATATATATATATATATATATATATATATCGTTCTTTTAAATAAGTACTACTACTACTACTATCCTTTTCAATTTGAAATAACTTTGAAACCATTTTTCGTTAAATTTTTTCAGTATCAAAAGCAGCCGAGTGAGACTCGATCGCGCAATCTCGGGTGTGAAAGTTTTGACCCACTGAGCCACAGAAAACTTACCTGCTAAAGATTAAACAAATGCTTTTTAAGTTGAACTCAATACGATTTGCTTTAAATCTTAATGCTTATTGTGTTTTTATTTTAAATATTTTTTATTTCTTTTTATAAATATATATATATTTATTCATTTTTATTATTATTTTTTAATTTTTTTATATACACTACACCATATCCCGCATGATGCTGAGAAGACAAAAAAAAAAAAAACTGGTTAAAAGGAATCTCAGCCTTAGAACCATGCGAAGAACTATTGTTCATGATCCAACCTTGTCGCCAAATCCAAACTCGTGTTTTAAATTTTATATTCTTAATTAATACAAATGTTGAAATTTCCACTTAAAGCCGGAAGTTTGTTAATTGAAAGTTTTGTTGCTCCTCCAGAAAATTTTGAAAATAATTTAATTGCGATTCATTTAATTTTTTTTTTGAAAATATTTTTAAAAAATTTATATTTTAAAATAAATCTGTTATTATTTTTAAGTTCGGAAAATAATTTTCTTTTCAATACAGTTCTACAACGTTCTCTAAACAATCTTTCCAATTTTAGAATATATTGTGAAAGCTGCTATGTCTTCTCTTCTCTTTCTTCTCTCTCTTCTCTTCTCTTCTCTTCTCTTCTCTTCTCTTCTCTTCTCCTCTCTTCTCTTCCCTACTCTTCTTCTCTTCTCTTCTCTTCTCTTCTCTTCTCTTCTCTTCTCTTCTCTTCTCTTCTCTTCTCTTCCATCTGATTCTTCTATATTTTCTTTTCCATCTGGTTTAAGCACCTCCACACCCGACGACAGCCAAATCATATATTATCAGAAGATATTTCAACGTAGATTACATATTTAGTATCCATTTGTGTTTTTATTCAGAAGAAAACAGCAGCAGCAGCAGATTTATATCATCTCATTAGAAGAAATTAAAGATATTGAAGCTCAGAATGGGGACTTCAGTGTCCATAGGTTGTTCACTATGTTTTAAGCACTCCGTAGGTAATTTTTTATTCGGCTTTTGGAGGTTATATCTAGGTTGAAGAGAATCTTCTTGTTTAAAATAAAACCATTTTCCACGTAAAACGTCGATGTCTGAGAATTCCTGTTTTCTTAATATCTGAACTTAAGATTGATCATCTTGGGATTTCTTAAGTAATTTTTTTATATTTCTTGTACATGATTTATAATCCTCTTATAAATGATAAGTTTTACATTTTGAATATTGTGCCAAATATTATTATTATTATTATTATTATTATTATTATTATTATTATTATTATTATTATTATTATTATTATTATTATTATTATTATTATTATTATTATTATTATTGTAATTATCATTATTATTGTTATTTTTATAATTATAATTATCATTATGGTTGTATTATTATTATTATTATTAATTATTATTTTTTTTTTTTTATTTATTCAATTTACATATTTAAAATATATTATATATATATATATATATATATATATATATATATATATATATATATATATATATATATATATATATATATATATATATATATATATATATATATATATATATACCTAGCTATCTATCTCTCTTTGTCTACAAATTTCCTATGATCATCAATCGATCAATCTATCTATACCTATCATATAATCTCTCTCTTTTACATATATTAACCTATCTATCTAATATCTATCTACGTATCTATCTACCAATCCATCTCTCTCTTTTTATATATTTTTTCGCTTTTCTATCTTCCTATTTATCTATGCCTATTTATATATCTATCTTTACCTATCTCTCTCACTTTTCCTAAATATTTATCTACCTATCTATTTACCTCTCTCTTTCCACATATCTATCCATCTATATATATATATATATATATATATATATATATATATATATATATATATATATATATATATATATATATATATATATATATATATATATATATATATATATATATATATATATATATATATATATATATATATATATATATATATATATATATATTATATATATATATATATATATATATATATATATATATATATATATATATATATATATATATATATATATATATATATATATATATATATATATATATATATATATATATATATATATAATATATATATATATATATATATATATATATATATATATATATATATATATATATATATATATATATATATATATATATAATATATATATATATATATATATATATATATAATAACCCCTCAACCTGTACTTTAAAACTCAATATATAACATACATTTTAAAACTTCAACATAACAAAACACATATCGTTATCTCCATTATGCAATTTATAAAACATGTACTACATACCTAGTTCCTCCATCATACAACTTAATCTCTATATTGCCACCTGACTTTAAGCATATTGACATTATCAAGCTTGCACCTTCAGCACCCTAGCATACATTTAAATCTTTCAGCGTATATCTTAACTCTCCAGGACTCACTAAACTTTTTATCATTGGTACATAACCAAAGATATAGCGTTATCTCTTTAACTTATATTTTATTATACCTACATACATATCACACACTACACCCCTACAATATATAACTTAAATTTCTGTTTTCAACCTAGCTTTATTACTAAAGGGCATAATCAAAGACCGCAAACAATCTTTCATTCAACACTTAACTCTACAAAACAAACAACTCTACAAAGCATTAAGGCTCTGCCCACACATTATTTACTCTCATGAAAGGTCCTCATTTAGCAACATAGGCAACATTTTACATGCAACATACCAGTATTACTCCCCTCAAAAGAGCTAGGGACTAATATTATCGATAAGGAAAAGCATAAGAATCAACGAGTAGAAAAGCTAAATGGAAGGGGTATAGCTCATGGTTTCTTGTGCATACGTTAGAGGAGAAACAAGATTCCAGTCCCGTAAGGATCAGACTGAAGGGTCGCAATCTCGGCAACTCCACACTTCTCTTCCACCCTCTGAGTACAGAATTCTCTTAACAATAATAATAATAATAATAATAATAATAATAATAATAATAATAATAATAATAATAATAATAATAATAATAATAATAATAATAATAATAATAATAATATATAATAATATATATAATATATATATATAATATATATATATATATATATATATATATATATATATATATATATATATATATATATATATATATATATATATATATATATATATATATATATATATATATATATATATATATATATATATATATATATATATATATATATATATATATATATATATATATATATATATATATATATATATATATATATATATATATATATATATATATATATATATATATATATATATATATATATATATATATATATATATATATATATATATATATATATATATATATATATATATATATATATATATATATATATATATATATATATATATATATATATATATATATATATATATATATATATATATATATATATATATATATATATATATATATAATGAACTAAATAATAATTAAAATAAAATTACAGCAAACATTAAGATTTAATGAAAATCGTTTTGAGTTCACTTTAAAAGCATTGTTAATTCTTAAGCTGATAAGTTCTGTGTGGCTCAGTAGATTAGGAGTCGAAACTTTCTCACGCGAGATTGAGCGAGCGAGCCACTCTCGGCTGCTTTTGAAATTAAAAAATGGTGTCAAAGTTGTTATTTAATATTGAAAGGGATAGTAGTAGTATTATTATTTATTAAGATATAATATATATATATATATATATATATATATATATATATATATATATATATATATATATATATATATATATATATATATATATATATATATATATATATATATATATATATTATATATATATATATATATATATATATATATATATATATATATATATATATATATATATATATATATATATATATATATATATATATATATATATATATATATATATATATATATAAACAAATTAGGCAGGTGTTCGGTGTGACAACGTGATCTTAGAAAATAAGGATCACGTCATTAAAATCGAAATGGCTGCTTTGAAAATCATATGAATAAATAAGAATGAACATGAAACTATACGACAAAGATTTATAAATGATGACATCCGTTGTCATTTGAAAGGTCTTGGTGATTTCCTTGAATTCAGAATAAGAATGTTCCATGCCTTCAACATTCTGAAGAGAAAGTCAATTAGAAGAAAAGAGTTAGTGTCTCTCGACATTTAAAAATGGTCAGAGAGTCTCTTGTTTACGATACTTGAAGGAAACCATCTTAAAAGAATGAAAGAGATTTCTAATCTCTTAGAAAAAGAAAGTTCTGTCACCTTAAACATATTAGGTAAGTGTGTGCACGAATGTGTGAGTGCTATGCTAGGTCTCACAATCTCATAATTAGGCTTAAAGGATAGCTTGCGTTTTTAGTATTGCTATAAAACTTGATGGCTTCAACAAAAATGATCTCAAGAAAGAGTATGAGGTGAACTGGGTAGGTATAGTACTGCGACTACTGGTGGTTAGGAGAGGTTGCATGCCTTTAGTGCATGCGTAAACTATTAAAAGAAAACCTATAAAGAAGAAGAAAACATGGGTGAAGTGGTTGCATGTCTTACAGTGCATGCATAAACCATAAAAAGGAACCTGAAAAGAATGCAATATCTGGAAGTGATTTCGGTTGTGGAGCTGATTGTAGAGGTAGCACTGGTTCGATTCCAGGCAAATCTTTGCTGTGGAATTCCCTCATTAGGTTTATCTTGAAAATTATATCTGAAGTTCTACGAAAAGAGGTCAGGAATAAGCGTGGGATAGTTATGAATTACCTAAAAGGTCTCAGGAAAGACTCTGAAGAAGTGGGATTCTGGGGCTACGCCCCTCAAACCCCAAAGGTGGGTTCTTCACCCTAAAATAGCTCTAGAAATCGCAAAAATAATAGTTAAAAACCGAAAAACCGTAATGACTGGCCCATAACAGATCATAAATTTGCAATATTACAATGTTGGAAATGTTACAAATTTTGTTGCATGCATTTTGCCTGCAACATTCTTTAGACTTATCTGGCCGTGGAAGTAGCACCCTATACTAATATATATATATATATATATATATATATATATATATATATATATATATATATATATATATATATATATATATATATATATATATATATATATATATATATATATATATATATATATATATATATATATATATATATATATATCTGTAAACAAGGGAAAAAAATTAAAGAATAAGAAAAAGTAATAAACTAACTGAATCATATATTTGCTTTGATTTTGACATGAAATATATTAGTATTTATATTCAAGTACGAGTTGTTATAATTACCAAAGCTGTGATGCTCGGAGCGACAATTGAGGCAGCCATTCCAACAACACCAGTAACTCCATACGCTGTTGCTCTTAAAGAAGTTGGGAATAACTCTCCAACTTGTTTATATACTGCTAGCATCATTGCTCCACCAAACATCTTTGCAATTGCACAAAACACAACTACAATCCATTCATCTAAAATGAACAGAAATGTGACAATTTTAAACGCATAATTCAGCAAATTAGCTTTTATTCTATATCAAATTTTGATTAAATTTTTACGATAACAAAAAACCTTCGCAATATAAATTAATAAAGATTGAAAGATATAAAAATAAATTATATACAATTAATAAAGATTGAAATATATAAAATAAATTATATCTTAAAGCATTTAATCTTAAGATACACTTACTGTTTATAAATATAATTGGAATAATGAAACATATTGCAGAAAGGATCTCGAATAGAACCGAAGACATTCGACGTCCTAAATAGTCGCTGGCCCAGTTTCCAATAATATTTCCAGGAATATCAAAAATTGTGAGGATGAAATAGTTGATGAAAATATTTCCGGTCATATTGTGGAGGTTGAAATTGATTGCGGAGAAAATTATTAAATACAAACTACTGCTCGGAAAATAAAAGAATGTGGAAAATTTACAATTATCAAAGTTTTTCAATTATATATATATATATATATATATATATATATATATATATATATATATATATATATATATATATATATATATATATATATATATATATATATATATATATATATTGGTGCCTTGTCTCTTTTCTATAGGTACTACAGCGGCAAATGCTCGAGGGAATTATCCACCCGTGTACCTCCTCCATTACGCCGTCCTCGCAGTACAAGGGGTGCATTGTCTGCGCATCAATTCTACGTGGACATAGGCAACTCCAGGCTTGTACGCTGTGGTGCCTCCTTCTTTCCTGCCACATCTGTTCTGTGGAATTCTCTCCCATCTTCTGTTTCCTGCCGAATTTAATCTCAATTTCTTTAAAGCCCGAGTCTGCGCTCACCTAAGAAATTTGCGTTATGTGGGTCCTGCGGGGGTCGTTTTTATTTTTTTATTATTATTATTATTATCATTTTCTATTTTTTTCTACTTTATTTTAGTTCTTATGACACCCCCTCCTTGAATAGGGCTTTGCCCGTGAGTTGTGGTGATGTATAAATATATATATATATATATATATATATATATATATATATATATATATATATATATATATATATATATATATATATATATATATATATATATATATATATATATATAATATATATATATATATTAGATTACCACCGCTCACGGGCCAAACCCTTTTCAAGGAAGGGGCTGAAATAAAAATTAAAAGAGAAACCCACCCAATCCTGACTAACGCAAATTTCTTAGTTGGGCGCAGACAGAGGATTGAAAGAGAGGAAGATTGAATACAGGAGTAAAAACAGATGATGATTCAGAGTTATACAGAACAGAAGTGGCTGGAAAGAAGGAGGCACCACAACGGATAAGCCTGGGGTTTACCATTTTCACACAATGTTCATACAAAAGCATGGCTCTCCTTGTGCTATGAGGGCGACGCAATTGTAGTGGAATGCTAGAGGTCAATTCCCTCGAGCACCTACCATTGTAGTACATATAGAAAAGAGATAGTGCACCAACGTCACGTCGCAGAGACAGAGGATCAAGAGAGTTTGAAAGGAGTGGACAGTTTATTAATCTCTTAGCCTTAGACACAACACTATAGAAAAGAAAGGTGAAACCGGAGTCACCCCAAAAGTGAGAACAGTACTCCATACAAGGGCGAATAAGACCCTTATATAATTGGAACAACTGTTCGGAAGAAAAAATTCCCACAATATGAACAGTATTCCCAGCTTCTTTGAAGCCGCCCTAGCAACCATTGTGATATGAGGTTTCCAGAAAGTTCATTGTTTATGTTTAGACCAAGAATGTTAATATTGTTTACAGGTAAGACGGGAGAGCCTTCGAATTAAGTAGAAAGTTAGGAGGTGTTTTGGAGAGGGAGATGTGAAGAAGGTGAGTTTTTATAAGAGTTGAATTTCACAAGGTTGAGGTGCCCCCACTGGGAAATTCCATCCAGATCGGCAATAATGTAGTCAGAAAGTTGAAGACGATAAGCAATTCTAGAAGCAAAACACTGAGCTGATTTGAAATGAGTGGAAGAATGAAGAATTGAGTCATCGGCATAAGAATTAATAGAGTTAGAAGTCAAGCTGAGAAAATCACTAATGAATGTAAAAGTATAGTTGGAGATAGAACAAAACCTTGAGGAACACCACAATTGACAGAATAGTAGCAAGAGGTCGCTCCATCTACAAGTGCCTATATGGAACGATCCGAGAGAAAACTAGACATAAGAAAGCAAAGAGAAGGAGGAAAACCAAAGGAAGGGAGCTTGGAGAGTAGCGACCCATGCCACACCTGGTCAAAAGCGTTGGAAATGCTAAGCGCCATCACACCAAACTCTCCATAATCCCAAAGAGCAGAAGACCATAAATTAATAAGATAGGAAAGTATATCACCAGTAGACCTTGAATGTCGAAAGCCTTACTGATGTTTTGAAAGAAGAGAGTGAGACTCCTGATGATCCAGGAAATGAGAGTTAAGGAAAGTTTCAAATATTTTAGATAGAATCCAAGTGAGAGCTATAGAACGATAGTTATAGGGATTCAGAGCGGCTACCATTCTTCGGGATCGGCTGAATATATGCGTGACTTCGGCATTGAGGAAAAGTATTAGTATTTAGGCAAAGAGAGTAGAGTTGAACAAGGACAGGTGCTAGCTCAGACGCACACTCCCTCAGAACAGGTGGAGGAATGCCTTCCGGGCGGCTGGCCTTCCTGACGTTCAATGTTTTCAGGATCCCATCTACCTAATCATGTGAAACCACAGGTAATGACATGGGATACCTGAGAGGAGAATGAAAAGGAGGAGGAGGAGGAGGAGGAGGAGCAGGATGAGGAGAGCAGGAATCGTTGAGGGTTGAATTGGAGGAAAATAAGGGAGGCAGAAAAGATTTGCCTTTCCAGAAGGAGTATTAGCAACAGAGACGTCAGGACAAATAAGAGGAGGAAAGGCAGATTTACAGGTTTTTAGAGATGCTTTTGGCATTAGGCCAGAAATTTTTATCAGTAGTAGAACCATGGAGGTCAGTGCACTTCCTTTTGGTGAAAGCACGCTTGCCCGTCGAATAATATCCCCACAACGATTCCGAGCTGAATGAAAATTAGCAAGAGTGATAGGAGAATAAGAGTTTTTCCATGCACGATAAGCACTGTCTCTTTCGTGAATGGCACGAGCGCAAGTACCATCGAACCATGAATTTTGAGGAGAAAAAGATTGTTGAATATGGAATGAACCTTCTCATCCCTTCGGAGATGTATGCTTCGTATTTTTTCATCATTCATAACCCTAGCACGAATAATAAATTAATATTTTCTATTTGAAGTCTAATTTGCGCAGACATTTTATTATTCACTCTTATTTTAACTATTTCCTAACGTTCATACATGATACTCTGGATGCTTAGACTAGTTTTTTCAAAGAGATAGTTATTTACTTTGTTATGCAAAGAGCTTAAAAATGTGTAAGAAGATTATATACCTAAGATAAATTAGCATAATCACATAATTTCTTACATTACTTTTCATAACATATTAATGATATTTCTTCAAATACCTGCTCTTGCGTTGAAAAATATTTAGATATATAAATATATAAATGAAGTAACATTTTCCTATTCTAATACATAATCACATCATAGAGGATATGTAATAGCACGTGTTTCAAATCGTAATGGCTGCTTTGAAAATCACATAAATAAAACAGAATGAACATGAAACTATATGACGAAGATTGAGAAATGATGACATTTGTTGTCAGTTGTCCGTTGAATATGTTATTTGTTGAATGGTGTTGATGATTTCCTTGAATTTGGAAGAGAAGGTTCCATGCCTAAGGTATTTAGAAGAAAAGGCTTAGTGTCTCGCAACATTCAAAAACGAATAGGGTCGCTGAATCTCATCGCTCGAAACATTAGGGTAATCATTGTCAAAGAAAGAGGTCTTTGAACTGCAGGTGTCCTACATCGTGGAAAGGTGATTTGTACTTCAATTTAAGAAAGCATGTACTATCGTGTGAGTCCTATGCCAGGTCTTAAAAATCTCATAAAATTAGGCTTAAAGGTTAGAATAAATGGTAAGTGCCACCTAAAAAAAACAACTTGGTGGTTGCACATCCAAAATAATGTCAGGTATATCGCATCGTACGTATACATATGCCAATCTCTCTGTGTGATCAGGCGTTTTGCATGATTTAATGTTTTTAGTCCTAAAATTTGAAGGAAAACATTTTTTATGAGAGAAAAAAATAACTTCAAAATTTTTTAATTCAAATGAAAAGTTTCGGAAGAGAAAAATACCTGAGAAAAAAAAATACTTGAAGAAAATAAAATACTTGAGAAAAAAAATATTTGAGGGGAAAAAAATACTTGAGGGAAAAATCTAGAGACAAAATAATCGATACAAAATAATCGAAACAAAAATATCGATATGAAAATCGAAGATGTAGGTATAAAATATATATTCGATATAGTTGAAATAAAATATCGATATAATCGAAACGTAAAATAGAAATAGTATGATAATCTCCTATCTCTCGATACATTAGGGTAATCATCATCAAAGAAAAACAGCAGAAATGAAAGAAAGGGGTCTTTTTCTTGTAGGTTTTCTACATCTTGAAAGGAAGCTTTGAATTCTAATTCAGGAAAGCACGTACGATTGTGTGAGTGTTAGGCCAGGTTTCAAAATCTCAAAATTAAGCTTAAAAGATAGCTTGAATGATAAGTACCGCCAAAAAAACTTTCAACTTGATGGCCACTCCCACCAAAATAATCTCTTGAAAGAGTATGAGGAAAATAGAGTAGAGATGGTACTGGGACCAGAGGTGGTTAAGAGAGGTTTCCTGCCTTACAGAACATGCTTAAACCGCTAAAAAGGACCAGAAAGAGTGTGAGTAGAAAAAGTGGAGTGTTGAGACTATATCTTCAAGTTCTAAGGAAGGATAGAGGTGGTGTTGCGACTAGAGGTGGTTAGGAGAGGTTAAGCTTATGATTAAATCGTTAAAATTGTTAGGAAAGAGCGCGTGCTACGGAAGTGGAGACGAATGTTGCGGTAGCACTGGTTCGATTCCTGGCAGATATTTCCTGTGGAATTCCCATTAAGGTCTTGAAAACGAAACCTGAAGGTTACAGAAAAGCATTCAGGAATGAGCCTAGGTAGGTATGAATCACTCTAAAAAAAGGTCTTAGGAAAGAGTTTAAGGAAAAATGGAATACTGTTACTTTGACACTCCCTTCAGCTCTGACTTCGGTTCCAGCCTCTGTCTCCGATTCCAACTGCTGCTTTCACTATGACTCTGACTCCGGCTCCTATTCTGACTCCGACTCCGACTCCTGCTTCCAAAAGTGCTCACGAAAGAACGTGGAACTCATTTTCTTCCTCGGGTAAGCAGCGGGGCTTACCGCTTACCCTCTCCCCTTATAGGCTTATTTGAAAATATACCGATATTTTGACCGATATATCAATATTTTAAGCCTGCCGATATTGCGATATTTTGGTTCAGTCGATATATTTGATATTTTACCGCAAACCGATATGCCGATATATCGGTATTATTTCTCCGCCGATATAACTTCATTTTCGTTTAGTCGGTATTTCGATATATCAGCCCCTTTAATATGACGATGTATCGATATTTAGACCGATATATTAATATTCACTTCGGGACTGAAACGTCCCTATATTGTGTTAATGAAGTCACCATATATATATATATATATATATATATATATATATATATATATATATATATATATATATATATATATATATATATATATATATATATATATATATATATATATATATATATATATATATATATATATATATATATATATATATAATAATATAATAATGATAATGACTTACAACAACAAAGAGAGCAGTATGAGATGCTTTGCCAAAACAAAAGATTTGAGAATCTGTGAGAAAGGCACTTTTTTCTTTTCTTCCTCTTGGGCTTTTAAAACAAGGTCCTCAAATACTGATGTTATTACACTGCTATTTTTAGCTGCAATTTTTCTCATTACCTTTTTAAATTTTGGGATTTCATCTTTAGTTAATAGCAACCTTGGAGATTCTGGTAGAAATCTGTAAGAAATATATATATATATATATATATATATATATATATATATATATATATATATATATATATATATATATATATATATATATATATATATATATATATATATATATAATATATATATATATATATATATATATATATATAATATATATATTTAAATATTAATGAAAAACCTGCCTTTGAATGATTTTCTAAACTACCTAATTTTGAAGATGAATAACTATGAAAAGAAGAAAAATTCAATTGGTTTAAATAATGCGACGAAATGTGTTAAAATATTTTCGCTCTTGGTTTTTTTTCTGAAAATTTTTGATTTGTTTTATTTAGAATCTGACAGATAGAAAACTAGGTGCGTTTTTCAAAATATTGTGTTTTATTTTATGTTGTTTGTACAAACTTTTTAATTTCATTTTATTAAAAATATTATTTTTTTTATTTTAAATATATATATATATATATATATATATATATATATATATATATATATATATATATATATATATATATATATATATATATATATATATATATATATATATATATATATATATATATATATATATATATATATATCCTCAAAAATACCAGTTTCACATATTGACGTAAGTTTCTAAACTTTTCTGTGCTCATTAATTTTTTCTCTTTTTTACATATATACAAAGGAACTTTACTTACTTCCAATAACAGAAGAAAATTGCCATAGGTAAATTGAGCACTAAAACAATCAGTTTGTATTCGGCCAATAACCAACATAATAAAGACACGATAGAAACACCCAAAATCCAAGCTATGAATGTAGATATAATGTTGAGGCTTCTCAAGTTCTCAGAACAGACTTCCATTACTGCCAAGGTAAAATATTATAAAATTAATTACTCTTTTATTTTCATTTCTCAATTTGAATTATGCGTAGTTTTATAATAATATATGATAAAATGTTATGAAAGAATGCTAATCTCTATTTAAATGTCTATCTTTCATTCAATCTCTCTCTCTCTCTCTCTCTCTCTCTCTCTCTCTATATATATATATATATATATATATATATATATATATATATATATATATATATATATATATATATATATATATATATATATATATATATATATATATATATATATATATATATATATATATATATCAGGCTTGGGTCCAGGTACAAGTGTTTGTACTTGTACTTAAGTACATTTTTTTCAGTACTTGTACTTTAGGTTTCAAAAATCAAAAGTACTTCTACTTGCACTTGAGCCTAATGTACTTGGAATGAATAAAGTACTTTCAAGTACTTTTATTTATCATGAAAAGAAAACAAAAATCTATTTCTGATCCTCATATTTTATTATTATTATTATTATTATTATTATTATTATTATTATTATTATTATTATTATTATTATTATTACTATAATTACCGACTCTAAGGTCCTTTAGAAAAGCTATGAAAAAATACTTATAATTCATATACTAAAGAGCACTTATGTTCTTATCTTCTTTAGTTATTACAATCAATAGTGATAATGATACTGATGATAGTGACTGCTATTATTATTATCATAATCATAGCTTTGTAAAGAAAACAAACGGGTGTTAGTTTAGAATATATTAAATAATATTGAATAATAATATATGTATAGTGAAATAAAATGTAAAATCAAAGAATGTAAAGTGTATTAAAATGAGATAAATATATATATTACCTAAAATAGAAATTTAGAAATTTGCAAAATTGATATGCATGACTTATAAAGATTATTTTATACCCATATTAGAAAGATCTCGTGTTGTAGTGGTTAACGTTGTGGAAATCTATTCCTGAGGATGAACGTTCGAATATATCACCAGCCAAATTTGAAGTTCGATTTTTTTACGAAAATCGATGAAAAAAGTATATAAGAGAAAATCTACGGAGATAAAAACCACGTTTTCAGAAATCCAAGACGGCTGAGATGAAAAAAAAAAAATAAGGATTAAGTAGAAACAGACTATCGTAGATTAAAAATTGATGACGTCAACATTGATCGGCAAAATGATTGGTCCTGAAAGCCTCCGGACATTCAGAATAGAAGGTTCCATGTATCCAACATTCAAAAGAGAAGTCTCTCCCTGCCCATAAAAGGGGTTCCCTTGAATCTCAAAAGGGGCCAGGAATGAGGCTGAAAAAAAGGGTGTGGAGCTATGCCACCAACCCATAAAGGGGGGTCAATCTCTAGAGCTGGGTGAAATTAACCCCAAAAAAAGGGGTCAGGAAAAAGTGTAAAGTCAGATAGTGGTCGAAAAAGTAACAAACCGGGGCTAAAAAGTAATGGAATTGTTGAAAAGTAACGGTTAATGACGGATTAGCTTCTCAGAATACGTCCGAAAAGTAATGTAATACGTTCGAAAAGTAACGAATATGCAGTGGGAAGTAACGGATAGTGATAGAAAATGTCTCGACTCACGAACGAAAAGTAACAAATATTCCTCGAAAAGCAAGAGTTCGTGATCGAAAATGCCTCGCTTTTCGAACAAAAATAACGAATATCCGCGAAAAGCAAAGGTTGGTGGCCGAAAATGCCTCGCTTTCCGAACAAAAAGTAACTATTGAATTTTGGCTGCTGAAAGTGCGGTATATACTAGTATATATATATATATATATATATATATATATATATATATATTATATATATATATATATATATATATATATATATATATATATATATATATATATATATATATATATATATATATATATATATATATATATATATATATATATATAAATATCATTTCATAATTAATTACTTGGAGAGTTTGGATAATAATGGCCAAATCGTAGCATGACAACAAATATTTATTTGTATAATTTTAAACAAAATTTTGTTATTACAGGATGAAATTAACTTACAAACGTGAATCCATTAATATGAACATATCCACGGAACACATTAGACATGTAAAGATGAAGCACAGCCCATAATGCGGCTCAATTTAATAATAGTTTGGTATGTAATCCACTTTGAGTTGCTACCAGCCAATGAAGATGAAGAAAACAAAGGCCTTCTGAGGGTATCAAGGGAATTTAAACTATACTCTGAGGTAAAGAGCCATTCTTTGATTAATTACGAAAATGTGGTATTGCATCAGAATAATACACTAATACGTATAGGTGTCGTCAGCTTCCAAGCTAGCGGGGCAGCTTAAAATATTACAGAGCTTACAATGAAAGAAGAAACATATTAAACTAGAAACATTTGCCTGGATAAGGAAACAATTAATATTTAAGTAATTTTCTGTGTACACTCATCATAGTCAGCTCGTTCAACCTGTCCTCTTCCATAGTGCTCGTAGCCAAGTCTTGATCCTTCACAGAGTACTGAAAGAGCGCACTACTGTACTGATGATTCATGACTTTGCAAGTAGTATCAGTAGAGCCTTGTTCGTCAAGATCTTTTAGGCTTTTCACTACTCAGTTTCTCGTCCTTCCAAATTTTGTATCAAAGTTCCAGCTCTGCTTCTAGAACATCTAAATGGTAAAAGCAGAAAAATGAAGCTGCCTTTAATTTAA
>SEYY01002821.1:0-7500 GCA_009176605.1 Armadillidium nasatum | reverse complement strand
TTAGGGCAGTATTTTGTCTGCCTGGCATATTCCCTTGTCGGTGAGGTCCGTTTTCAAAAAAAAAACTTTAAATTAGGTAAATTTGTTAGCGGTAATGTTTAAAATTTCTAAAGTTATTTACTTTTAAAAAGTATTTGAGTATTAGATGGTTACACAAGTGAGCTTTTAGATTTTATGATGCCTGTTGACTTAAAAGCTGTTCACTTTTACAAAATTTAAGCTATGCTTGTTGGAGTTAGCCTAGAGGCTAGACTTGCCCAATTGTGCTAGTTTCATGTTTCTTTTCCAAGAGTCGTATAAGTATGGTGGTATTTACGATATAAGGTACTCATTTACGCATTGGTTAAATGCTTTGGTATATGGGTTTCTTAAATTTAAAATTTTTAATTATTAAAAACTAAGAAGGAAAATTAATATAAACTTGTTAAAAAGCTTAATGAAGTCTGCTGGACCACTTTTGTACAAAGAAAACAAAGGTATTATATATATATATATATATATATATATATATATATATATATATATATATATATATATATATATATGGTAATTGTAGCATTCACAGTAGTGGATTTTTTTTGTATGAGACCAGGTTGCTGAAACTATCAACATACCCATGTGTTGCTAATTTGAATAGAACTATTCATAAGGATTTGAAAATAACAAAGCTTATGAGTCTCTGGTACTACAAGGTTGCTGGATCACTGGAATTATTGCAAAAATTGTTAAAAATTTTTTTTTAGCTTATATATATATATATATATATATATATATATATATATATATATATATATATATATATATATATATATATATATATATATATATATATAATATATATTTAGGGATGGAGCGATACCAAAATTTTTACCGATACGAAGACTTCCAAATTCACTGATACCGATACCTAAAAATATACCGGTACGAGATACCTGAAAATATACCGATACTTCTACCGATACCGGTACTTTATCCATTCATATACCAAAATATTTTCCGATACCGATACTTTATCCATTCATATATCAAAATATTTCCCGATACCGATACTAAGACTTTCAAATTCACCGATACCGATACCTAAAAATTTACTGATACCGATACCTGAAAATATACCGTTACTTACTGATACTGATACTTCACTCCATCCCTAAATATATATATATATATATATATATATATATATATATATATATATATATATATATATATATAATATATATATATATATATATATATATATATATATATATATATATATATATGGATTTTTTTTTTTTTTGTAGGTTAGGCCTTTTTATTAGCCATTATGCCTAGTTAATGAATAGTGGTTTTTGGTTATTTTAGGTCTATTTGCTGGCTGTTAGGCATACATAGTTTTACCCTTTAAGTCCAGGTTAGGTTAAGTTGAACAAATTTGTTAGATCTAACAAACTAGTTCCACTTAACCTAACCTGGACTTAAAGGGGTAAAACTATGCCTAACGACCAGCAAATAGACCTAAACTAACCAAATAACCTCAGTTCATTAACTACACATAATGGCCCAAGGCTTGCTACTTTTTTTTTTTTACTAATCTCAAACAGGCCACTCAACCGGAGTTTTTTCATAGTACAATAAAACTGATTATTTGTAATAAAAGTATAATGTGTTATACCTTAAATTTATGATATTAATATTTTTGGAAAGTTTTTAGGAAAATGGTAAATTAAACCATTAACATTAATATAAGTTTCATATCCCTACGCATAGTTCCTGTCAAACTCAACTCGCAATGCTAGGTATGTTATGTTGTTAGTTTCAGCAACCTGGTCTCGTATGAAAAAATCCACTACTGTGAATGCTATAAATAATATATATATATATATATATATATATATATATATATATATATATATATATATATATATATATATATATATATATATATATATATATATATATATATATATATATATATATATATATATTATTTAAGCAAATTCTGGTCATTTGATTTTGATTCATTGATAATTATATCACTTAAAAATAATTATTTAGTTTATAATAGGAAATGTCCTAATAAAGCTGGGTAAGCAAAAAAAAAAAAAAAAAAAAGGTACACATGAAAAATATAATCTAAATGAACAGTGGTAATGGTTAAGCAGATTTCAGGTTTTTCCATATATATCGAAATATTGACAAATCAAAAAATTTATATATATATATATATATATATATATATATATATATATATATATATATATATATATATATATATATATATATATATATATATATATATATATATATATATATATATATTAGGTAAATGTTTTGAAAGTAATTGATTCTGGAAAATACTAAAATTGTTCCTATAGTGCATACCTTAACCACATAAAACCAGCCAAGAATCCTACAAAATGATCATGTGATCTTATGAGTCACAGGATTTTCAATTTTACATAATTATAACTACAACCCAATTTAATACTTAGTATAATGTAGCTTAACCTAACCTAACCAAACTTAACCTAAGTTAACCAGACTTCACCTAATCTAACCTAACCAGAGCTAACAATTTACCTCAGCATATCTGCCCTCATTGTAGCTTTTTTTTTTTTTTTTTTTTTTTTTTTTTTTTTTTTTTTTTTTTTTTCAAGCAATCACCCATAAATTGAAAAATTTGTCCTTTACACAGATTTTTGAATTATAAATAATTTCAAATTATTAGCTTTATGGTAAAATTTTAACCAATCAATAGCTGTCATTATTCACCCATCAATAAATATCACCAGTGTTGATGCTTGATTTTCAACAAAAAGTATGTTATATTTATATAATGCATCTTTGTAACTTAAACACATTTCTGCAATGCAGTAGTTTTTAGGATATAAACTAACCTTTAATTAATATACACAAATATTTTAAACCTTCAGTCTAAAATTACAGGTTTTACAACAATTTTGACAAATTGCAATTTTTAATTTAAAATACTTATAAAAAAAAAGGTATAAGACTCCAGTATGTTGAACAAATTATATTTAAATCTTTAATTCATATTTATTCACAATAAGATCCTGTGAATAACTGAAAAGAAATAAATTTAATTCTCAGCAAAATGTAGATTGATTTTAAATGATGTCACTACTGGTATATAAAAATTGAAAGACCAGAAATCTTCCCAACAAAATCCATGCATGACTTTTGTTGATTTTGCATGGCATATTTCCAGTGGGTTCTATCCTCTGTACCCCTGACCTTTGAGTAGTAGTGAAAAACAAATTATTCAACTATTCATAGGTTGGGATATTTTTTATTTATTTTAGCCCATATTTATTTATTTTTATTTTGGTATACTGGGCTTCATTAGGACCTCCTTTAATTGATTTGTATTGTGTTTGTAGATGTTTTAGTTTAAAAAATATTAATTTCCTACAATGAACTAAACTACTAAAACAATGTTTGGAATAAAAAAAATTTTACTTACTAGTTTTATATAGGTTAAATTAGGTTAGGTTTAGGGACTGACTGGGGCAGAATTTGTAAAATTTGCCTAAAATTTGTAAAAGGGTCAAAACACTAAAATTTTAGGTTAAGAAAAAGATATAATTTAATAATTTTAATTGAGTTTTATTTAATTATAAGTAAGGAATAGAATAGCCAATTTCACTTAAATTAATGATTATATGAAAAAATTCAGAAAATTCAGAATTTTAAAAAAAAATTAAAAAAGTAAAAAAAAAAAAAAAAAAAAAAAAAAAAAAAAAAAAAAAAAAAAAAAAAATTTTTTTTTTCCTGATTCACAATAGTGATTCAACAGGTTTACTTAGGAAGACCCTAAGTTAAAGTTTGAAAAAGTGTGAGATGTAAAATTATCAATAAACCTGGATTTATAATATTGCTATTTATTATTATATGGATATATATATATATATATATATAAATATTATATTTATATATATATATATATATATATATATATATATATATATATATATATATATATATATATATATATATATATATATATATATATATATATATATATATATATATATATATATTGTATCATTTAGCTGCATTGTTTCAAAATTATTATTTGTTATACTTTGTCACTATGGCCATAGTATAAGTATTACTTAGTAGTATTAAGATATAGGAATTTTGTTTGCAGAATTTCATGACCTTGAAAAATGTTGTAGCTTTAGCTCCGCCTACTTTCATCCAAAAAGTATTATTTACACCCATGATACATATGACGTATAAGTGACGTCATAAAACCTATTGCCTCTAGTATTTTATATATATATATATATATATATATATATATATATATATATATATATATATATATATATATATATATATATATATATATATATATATATATATATATATATATATATATATATATATATATATATATATATATCGAAAACGGGAAATTCGAAACATAATCTGGTACAAAGTTATTAAATTTGGCACCACTGTCTTTTGCCGTTTTTGTTTATTTAAAAATGGCAAAGAAACCTCGTTCGTGATTGGTCATGAAAACAAAAACTATCTGTTATTGGAGTCGGGCTACCTAATGACGTAAAAAAATAATTAATATTTTATTTAAATAACAAGCATTATTTTACATATTATTTCTACAAAAAAGATTTAATTAGATTTTAAATGATTAAAAGAAATACAATTTGCTTCATGAGGGTGTTTATTAAAAAAAAAAAAAATAGGCATACACAAAAAGTGCATCACTGTCAATCAGAAAATTATAACATTTATTAATCCTACTAAGTAATACTTATACTATGCTATGGCTAAAAGATCATCTTCAGCAGTATGGGAGTACTTTACAAATATTTCAGGATAGGGGTGAAATAGCTAAAAACAAGAAGAAAAATCTTAATTTTCTTATATTTTGTTTGATTTAATTCACTATTAAGTATAATTTGCCATTTTAACCCCTTCATGCAAACCCAGGTTTTTCTGAATTTTAGCTGGGGCTGGGTCCCCGGGGTCCCGATTCGTCCATAGTTAGGTTAGCTCTGGTTATTAGGTTAGTTTTAATAATAATAAACAATATTACATGTTGGATTATGTAATTTTTTAGTAATTGGTAAATTGAAATATTGATATATCTTTCAATATTTTGATGCATCAAGAGACCAGGAATCTGCCATAATATATATATATATATTATATATATATATATATATATATATATATATATATATATATATATATATATATATATATATATATATATATATATATATATATATATATATATATATATATATATATATATATATATATATATTAGGGATGGAGCGATACCAAAATTTTTACCGATACCGATACCTAAAAATTCCCCAAAGCCGATACCCGATACCTGAAAATATGCCGATACTTGCCGATACTACTACTGCCGATACCGATACTTTAATCCTATACAAAATTTTTACCGATACCGATACTGAAAAGGCCGATACCGATACCGGTATCGGAAAATATGCCGATACTTGCCGATACCGATACTTCACTCCATCCCTAATAATATATATATATATATATATATATATATATATATATATATATATATATATATATATATATATATATATATATATATATATATATATATATATATATATATATATATATATATATATATATATATATATATATATATTTTTTTTTTTTTTTTTTTTTTTTTTTTTTTAAACTTGGAAGCTTTTTTTTTATTTCTATTAAAAAAAAAAGCACTGGGAAGCAAATTATATAAATAACATTAAATTATTAAAAAGTAGGTATAAATTTATAAAATTTGTCCCTCTATAGAATCTGTAGGCTCTCACTCTATAGACATATTTGTGTGCAATGCAGTTAAATATATGAAACACAGCCATTTATTTATATATCAACATTTTCCAATGAAAAATTACAATATACCAAATTTTGGTATTTTGGTTTATTATATGTGTTTAGTCTGTTTTCAATTATTATTTAAATTATTTTGTTTTAAATTAAATTATTTGCTTTTGCTAGGATTTATTTTTATTATAGATCAATAAAAAATACAGTTCAGGCTTCCAGAGTTTATACAATTTGTGCCACTTAAAGACTTTCATGCAACTTTACTCACAAGCAGTATTAACTTCTCTGTCTGTATCTAATTTAATAACTTAATGAAAGCATATATATATATATATATATATATATATATATATATATATATAATATATATATATATATATATATATATATATATATATATATATATATATATATATATATATAAATATATTTTAAAGTTAATTTATTGGTGCTGAGTAGGTTTACTGATCTTAAAAAAATTGCCAATTCTGAGTACAAATACAAGCTATTAGGCTATTAAAGGTTTAGCAATTTCCAACTTCCTGAAAGATTAATTAAGCAATAAGTAATAGTCATGTTAACGTTTTTAGTAATGTCTATAGTTATTTTGAGGTTATGGTACCTTAACAAACTATTAAAATTTGGGGTGGCCTAGGGGACCTACCAAATTGATAAAATTTTAATCAAAGAGTAACTTTGAAGTTAATGTTAATTGTATTAAAGGTAAAGCAGAGAACTATTTCAGGTGGTAAAAAATTGACTGAAATTAAAGTACGTCCAATTGTTGAAGTCATATATATATATATATATATATATATATATATATATATATATATATATATATATATATATATATATATATATATATATATATATATATATATATATATATATATATATATATATATATATATATATATATATATATATATTCAACTAGCATTTCTATATACAGGATGATTTTTGTTCAATGCTTTCCTTAATAAATTGCTATATATTTATACATACATATTTGGAAATTTCATAATTTAATAGTACCTTTAGCGTGACCTTGAAACTTTCTGTATTTTTATATTACATTAATATTCCTTCATCTCGACTGGAATTAATTTAATTGCATGAAACCTCTTTCTTTCTTTCTTCCTTTTTTTTTTTTTTGTTATAATGGTACCCACTATAAAAATGCATCTGGGAAACAAATAGTAATTTTCAGATTCTCAAGGAAGAGGAATTTCATATTGAACTAATTATTCTTATGCACAATTTTACATTTCAGTATCCTTATATAGTTATCCTTTGCCATCTTATATTCCCATCATACCATACAAAATCATATACTTTCTTTTAAGCATATAGTTAAAACTTCATTTTATATGGTAGATATTCCAAATATCATTCATTTAGAACTATTCCAAACTAAATAGAACACAGTTGCTCTATCATAGGTTCCTTACAAAAGGACACTTCTCTTTTTAACCATATGGTTTAAGCTAATGAAATATTATATACAACTTATATTCCAAATAGGCCTTATTCTATAGGAAACCTTCACTTATTCAAATGATTAATAATTTTAAATGTACACCTTGCACATGAAAAATGTTTTCTTTATAAAGTTGATAAATTTTTCCTCATATA
>SEYY01002820.1:240000-242500 GCA_009176605.1 Armadillidium nasatum | reverse complement strand
ATATAAATAACTAAATCTTTTAATTATTAAATAAGTTATAAAATTATTTAAATATTAAAATACATAAAATAATATTTTATTAATATTAAATATGTTACATGAATTTAAATGAACTTTCATTTTTACTTATTATTATTAGTTATTATATTATTATCATTATTATTATTATCATTATTATTATTATTATTATTATTTTATTATGTATTATTATTAGTATTAATATAGTATTATTATTTAAAGATATTTTATTTTTATTTTTTTTTAATAAAAAATTTAAAAGCTAATAATTTTTTATAATAATAATAATAATAATAATAATAATATAATAATAATAATGATAATAATAAATATATAATAATAATAATAATAATAATAATAATAAGTAATAATAATATAATAATATATATAATAATAATAATAATAATAATAATAATAATAATAATAATAATAATAATAATAATAATAATAATAATAATAATAATAATAATAATAATAATAATAATAATAATAATAATAAATAATAATAATAATAATAGTGACAATAATAATAATTATTTTAATAATAATATTAATATGGAAGTTTTTTTCAGCTTTTATTTTATATAAGTAATAATTTCTCTTCCATTTTCCAAAAGATTATTTATTCTTCTATTTGCTGACCGGTTTCGTACGCCAACTTCGGACATCATCAGAGCTTGGATTCTAGAAGATGATTGATTTATTTTCAAATATTAAGCCAAAAGTTAATTAAGATTATAAATATTGTGAAATTATTAACAGATAAGATATTAGTTTTTGAGCTTCACATGAGGAGTTCCGAATTTAAAAAGGATAGAGGTAAACGCTGGTATGTCCCATCTCTCAATCAATCAGTCGCGTAAGCAGTAAATGTCGACGTAAAGTCAGACTCGGGTAAGTAAACTGACTCACGATGGTGACTAACCGAAAGGGCATCACCCGTCTTCTAAAAGGTAGTTAGAAAGTCCTTTGAAGCTAGAACAATAGCTAGAAAAGTTTATTATGAAGTAAGTTTATTGTATCTTGTGAAGTTTGCTATGAAGTTTGAATCCTCAAAAAAATTTGGAAGAACTATTATTATTATTATTATTATTATTATTATTACTTTCTGATATGTATTATATTATAATAATAATTATTATTATTAAAAATATTAAAAATAATTTTTTTGTTAACTTCAAAAATAATTTGTAAGTTCTTTTCAGCTTTTATTTTATATAAATAATAATTTTTCTTCCATTTTTCAAAAATCTGATCGCACGTCGACATTTACTGTCTGTACGACTGATGGATTGACAGACGTTGACAGAGTTTGCCCTTATCATTTTAAATTTTGAACTCCTCATGTGAAGCCCAAAAACTAAAATCTACTTTGTTAATAATTTCACAATATTTATAATTTTAATTAACTTTTGGCTTAATATTTTAAAAATAAATTATTCATCTTCTAGAATTCAAGCTCTGATGATGTCCGAAGTTGACGGACGAAACCGGTTAGCAAATAGAAGGATGAAAAACCTTTTGAAAAAATGGAAGCAAAATTATTACTTATATAAAATAATAATAATAAATAATGCTAATAATAATGATAAAATAATGATAGTAATTATAATATTAAAAGCAATAATCATAATAATTGATAATGCTAATAATAATAATAATTATAATAATCGTAATAATTATAATAATAATACTAAATAATTATAATAATAATAATAATTATAATAATAATAATAATTATAATTATAATAATAATTTTAAAAATAATAATAATAATTAAAACAAATAAATAATAATAATAATAATAATAATAATAATAATAATAATAATAATAATAATAATAATAATAATAATAATAATAATTAATGTACTTACAATCTTGATGACAGGGGTTCGACGGGGGATGTATATTCATTCGAAATGATTAACTTGCAATACGATGTGTTGGAGTAACGTCTGGGAGAGTGATGTTGTCGCTGGGACAACCTTACAATGTCTAGGCACTAACTTCACTGTTAAATTTTATTATTATTATTATTTTATTTTATTTTTATTTTATTTTTATTTTTATTATTATTTTTTATTATTATTATTTTTATGTATTTTTTATTTTATTTTTAAATTTGGCTAATGAGCACAATTCGTATTTTAAATCAACACGAGGAGATAAAATATCGCAAAACGAATGAAAAATAGCAGGAAAAGTAGCAAATACATTTGACAACGTTTCACGCAAACAGTTTTATCACTAATTAATCATTTAATAATAATTTAAAATAAAAACATTAATTAATTCAACAATTCTCTTTTAATACAAAGATTTTAAAATCATTTTTTTTAATATAATTAAAATTATTTAAGTGAATAATAAGTAGCTCAGTTCCTATGCATTGAAAACACGAGCGAGTTATTTTGCCTTTGAAGCAGAGACAAAAAATCCAGACGTCCTTCCTGTATGAGTTCGAAAACTCAACTGAGTAGG
>SEYY01002820.1:227500-235000 GCA_009176605.1 Armadillidium nasatum | reverse complement strand
TAGTAGTAGTAGTAGTAGTAATAGTAGTATTTGTATTATTGTCATTATTATTATATAATTATTGTTATTATTATTATTATTATTATTATTATTATTATTATTATTATTATTATTATTATTATTATTATTTAAAAACATAATTCTAATTTCCCTTCTTCTCTTATCTTACTTTTCCTTTTTTTTAATATACTTAAAGGTACCTTAATTATTTTTAAAGAAAATTTCATTTATATTAAAAAATAAATAAAAAATTAACCTTTAAGATATTTAATTTTTATTATTATTTTTTTTTTTTAATTTCAGATTTTTTGTTTTTTATATTTTTTATATTTTTTTACTTTTAATTTATTCTTAATTTAAAATTTTTATTTTTACTATTTTTACTTTTTCATTTACTATTTTTTTTCATTCAGCATTATTTTTTATTTAATTTATTAATAAAAAATAAAATTTGTTTTTACTTTAAGTTTTTGGTGGTTCGAGTCTTTGAGGATATTTCTTTTTTAATAAAATTAATTAGTTTTATTAAAATAATTATTAATTATTTATAATTATTTTTAGTATCCCGACCCTTATCATAATTGATATTATTGTCTTATTGATCTTATAATCTCTTATCTTAATTCCTGATACCACAATGCAACGAAGTGGGATAGTGTTGCCTCCTACCACAATGCAAAGAAGAGAGGTAGTGTTGCTTCCTATCACAATGCAATTAAGTGGAGTAGTGTTATCTCCTACCATAATGCAACGAAGTGAGGATAGTGTTGCCTCCTACCACAATGCAACGAATTGAGGTAGTGTTACCTCCTACCACAATGCAACGAAGTGAGGTAGTGTTGCCTCCTACCACAATGCAACGTAGTGGAGTAATGTAAGTTGCAACACAATGCAACGAAGCTGGGTAGTTTCAGTAGCAAATGCATCTGTGAATTAGTAAAGAATATCAACTAAAGCTTGTAGCTTCAAATTGGGTAATAACATATTTGGTTTTGAGAGAAGTTGGGGTAAGGGGAAAGGATTCTTTTTACCCATTTTTCAGTACCCCTCAACTCCTGCTTGTTCCAAAATTATTTTTCAAGAACTTTTTTGAGGATGTGGGGTGGGGGATACCAACTAGAGATAAAGAATACTAAGAGAAATCTTATTACCCCGACTCTGAGACCAACGCAACACCCTTTGGTGTCCCTTTTCTGGGAGGAGCAGTTGACCCGGAGTCATTTAAAACTGACCCTAAGTCCATGAATAAATTAAATATGGAAATTAAATGAAGGGTTCGAAGTTGCTGCATATTAATTATTTTATAAACATTCTATGTTTATTGTTGTTTAAAAGCACAGAGTTTGATTTAAAAATAAAATCTTTAAACATAACAGAGTCTGAAGAATTATTCCAGGTTTTGAAGTAAAATGGTGATAGAGATTAGAAAAGTAAAGTATAGGAGAGAGAGAGAGAGAGAGAGAAGAGTGAGAGAGAGAAAGAGAGAGAGAAAATGAAAGAGAAAGAGAGAGAGATAAAGAAAGAGAAAGAGAGATATATAAAGAAAGAGAGTTAGAGAGATAGATAGAAAGTGGGAGAGAAAAGTGAGAGCGACATACAGAGAAAGATCGAATGAAAGAGAGTGAGAGAAAATCTTGTTATTGAATACTATTGTTGGGTTAACTCTAGAAATTCAGCCCCTATCACAGAGAACTCCGATTAAACTAGATTTTTGCTTCATAAAATGTGTAGCTTAAACTTTGAAAATTCAATTTCTAAATCTATTATCCTTAATCAATTCTTCGGAATTTTGAAATTACGATTATTAACAATGAATTATAATGGTCTCAATTCGAATAGCCAATTCTGAATGGCTCTATCTTTAAAAAAATCTTCAGCTTTTAAAAGGATACTAAAGAAAATTTTAGATGTTGCATCCATTTTAAACATTATTTAAAAGTCTAAAAATCTCTGAGCAGATTTTTTCCCCTGCATTATCTGGCAGAAGGTCAAAATTTTAAAAGTAGATAGAATTGCACTAGATACCAACTTTTATTTAGAACATTTTTAAATACACCCATGCCGTCTACCATCGCTCAAACGTTAGAGTGATTGACTCACGTGTTTGAGGGTGCCAGTTCAATCCCACTTGGTGATCCTAGGTATATACTTCCTAGAAATGCAATGCCGTAAGATGTGAACTTTTAATTTAAAAAAAAAAATAAATATTTAACCTTGGGATACATAGTGTCTAGTTTGATTAATCAGACCCATGACGTGCATCACAGATAAAACGATAAGCTAAAGTGGCACAAATAAAAGCTTTACAAAATTTCATGAAAATCAAATAAAGATCACAAAAATACACTGAAAAAAGTATATTTTTAAAATAAATATATTTATATTTGTTTTAAAAACATATATTTTTAAAACTAAAACAAATATTTTTATTTTAAAAATATACTTTTTTCTGTGTGGGAGTAAAATTTTCGATTTTTCACAAAATTTTCGATCCTCTTTAAGATAACGTGAAAGAAATATAAAAAAGAGATTTTCTTATTTTTGGATATTTTTTTTTTTTAAATATAAACCCTAAACTTTTTCCTTAGTACACGTAACGTCTAATTATTGTAGGTTTTTATCACCACTAAATCACTCAAAACTGACCCTTCAAATTGGAGCCAAATTCCAAAAGGCATCCAGAAAAACACCCTAAATCTTAGTTTTTGGAGCCAAATTCCAAAAGGCATCCAGAAAAACACCCTAAATCTTAGTTTTTGGAGCCAAATTCCAAAAAGGCATCCAGCTAAATCTTAGTTTTTGGAGCCAATTCCAAAAGGCATCCAGAAAAACACCCTAAATCTTAGTTTTTGGAGCCAAATTCCAAAAGGCATCCAGAAAAACAACTCTAAATCTTAGTTTTTGGAGCCAAATTCCAAAAGGCATCCAGAAAAACACCCTAAATCTTAGTTTTTGGAGCCAAATTCCAAAAGGCATCCAGAAAAACACCCTAAATCTTGGTTTTTGGAGCCAAATTCCAAAAGGCATCCAGAAAAACACCCTAAATCTTAGTTTTTGGAGCCAAATTCCAAAAGGCATCCAGAAAAACACCCTAAATCTTAGTTTTTGGAGCCAAATTCCAAAAGGCATCCAGAAAAACACCCTAAATCTTAGTTTTTGGAGCCAAATTCCAAAAAGGCAAAATCTTGGTTTTGTAACTCACCATTTTGAAACTCAGAAAATTTCATTAAAATTAGATAAATAGTAATAGATCAGATTAGATAAAATTTTAAATACAAGAATAATGAAGATAATGAAAATTAACTGCTCATTGTATGCAGGATGAATCAGCAGGTATCATTTTAATGATATAATGCTGCATATACTTGACCATACTAATATTAGTCTATTGCTGCATGATGCTGACAAAGTAAATAATGATAATAAATAAAATAATAAATAATAATAATAATTAATAATAATAAATAATAATAATAATAATAATAATAATAAAATAATAATAATAATAATAATATAATAATAATAATAATATAATAATAATAATAATAATAATAATAATAATAATAATAATAATAATAATATTATAATAATAATAATAATAATAATAATAATAATAATAATAATAATAATAATAATAATAATAATAATAATAATAATAATAATAATAATAATTATAATAATAATAATAATAATAATAATAATAATAATAATAATAATATAATAATAAATAAATAAATAAATAAGATAAATTACCAATTGAAAACAGGACAAAAAAATTTTTTTTTTTTTTTTTTTTTAAATTAGCTTTAGGCTAGCTTTTAACTACAGTCTACAGGCTACTGTACAGTCTATACTGTGTACAAGTTTGTCAACTTGTCAAATCCTATTATAATTTTATTGTTTAATCACCTAATTATAATTATATATTTTGCTCTATATAATTATAATAGAATTTCGTTGCTTAATTGGCTAATATTCATTATCTAATTCAAAGTTGTAGATTAGCAGTAAACTAAATACCCAAATTATTTAGCTTTAATTTCCTATAGATCTATTGATATATAGATCTTAATCTATTGATATATAGATCTTAATATATTGATATATAGATCTTAATCTATTGATATATATATGTAGATCTTAATCTATTGATATATAAATCTTAATCTATTAATATATAGATCTTAATCTATTGATATATAGATCTTAATTTATTGATATATAGATCTTAATATACTGATATATAGATCTTAATCTATTGATATATAAATCTTAATATATTGACATATAGATCTTAATATATTGACATATAGATCTTAAAATAGTAAAATAATTGTGCAAAAATATTATAAGTAAAAGTGAATCTAATTTTATCATTGATGTTTTTTCCTGATTTTCCCAGGCAGTCATACCACTGTACAAGGCGTTTGAAAGTTGAATGAAGGTGGGAAAATAGAAGAAGGAAGAGTGCTGCAATATTGGAATACATGTAAGAATGAGAATATCGGTCAAGTCTGTGGTCAGTGAAAGTATGGGAATATATGGAATATGTGGAGTAACGCATCAAGTGATCTCTCCTCAATAAAGGATGCATGCGACAAGATATTTCAGAAGAGCAATGTTCACTATAATCAGGACTGCTGAGCCGGAGTCACAGAGCAGCATGGTTTGGCTGGAACCGGAGAGCGGAATTAATTTTTTCATATTAAAATAAATATGGGCCGGAGACTGAGCTGGAGTCACATAATTTAAATTGAGGGAACCAGAGTCGTGCTCCTTTAAAATGGCGAAGCTGGATAAGAAACCCCAGTAAAGTATTTTAAAAGGATGGATCCGGAGCTGGAGTTTGAGCGGACCGGAGCTGGAGTTTGGGCGGACCGGAGCTGGAGTTTGAGCGGACCGGAGCTGGAGTTTGAGCGAACCGAAGCTGGAGTTTGAGCGGACCGGAGCTGGAGTTTGAGCGACCGGAGCTGGAGTTTGAGAGGACCGGAGCTGGAGTTTGAGCGAACCGGAGCTGGAGTTTGAGCGGACCGGAGCTGGAGTTTGAGCGAACCGGAGCTGGAGTTTGAGAGGACCGGAGCTGGAGTTTGAGCGGATTAAATAATTAACCTGTTCTGCAGCTCCGATTGTTGTAGTAAAAGTATAAGGAAATGATGTAAGAGATCGACCAACAGACAAACATTGAATTAAGTTAGTAAGAACAGAAGTATTTACAAGTCGAAAAGCCCGAGACTCCACCTTTTCAAGGAGTGCTGAACGTATGAAAACACCACATATAATATAATTGACTCATACTCCATACTAAAACTAACGACGACTATTTACAGACGAGGCAACTAGGGTGCAGAGAAGTTCTGAAGATGCCTCAGGATATCGAACCTCTTAGAATTTTGTTTAGAAAGAGAAGTAATTTGATCTTTCCAAGAAAGATTACGAGAAAAGGAATCACCAAATATATTAAGTACAGACAAAAGCTTTAGTTGTCATTTGTTGTGCTCAAGATTGTGTCGTAGAAAGGTGAAGGATGAGTTTTTGAGTCATTGAAAACAAAACATTATCTCCCAATTGGAGATAAGATAAAGATAAGAGATAAATTGATACAAGATTACCATCCTATAGCCTTAGCTATTTGCTGTGAGTGGAATACCTTTCAAATATATATATATATATATATATATATTTATATATTATAATATTATATATTATATATATATATATATATATATATATATATATATATATATATTATATATATTATATATATATATATATATATATATATATATATATATATATATATATATATATATATATATATATATAATATATATATATATATATATATATTAAATAATATATATATTAGTTATGTAACGGTATCCTTACTCCTGTTATGGATCCGGTTTTCCTGCTCCAGCCGGATTTCAGACCTCCTCAATAAAATCCAGGCTCCGGCCGGATTTATCCTAGATCCGACATCCGGTCAACCAAGCTTTCTTATTTAGAGAACTGAACGTTAAATTTTAATTTCCGTTAATGTGTTTTCTTATTTAGACTACATTAAAATATCTCAATTTAATTTATACGTTAATATTTCGCTGCAATTTCCCTATAGCATCTTAATATATTATATAGATCTTAATCTATAATACGTTATTACAATTACTGCTCATTCCGTTAATATGTTATCGCAATTACTGCTCAAGTATAGCAGTATATGTTAATGTGTTTTCGCAATTACTGTGCAATCTAGCACAATTCATGAGAGAAATTAATACCTGTGTAAGGGAGCACTGAACAAAGATGAATAATTGCGAATGATTAACTTGGAAGGGTCATTGCCAGTTTTCTTTATTTGATAATAATCATAATCTTTGTTTTGATTTGTTTAATTCTGATAAAAACTGATAATTTCCTTTAATATTTGTTACTGCAATTCCTGCGCAATACGCAACTGTGTGACTCATACGGAACGTTGTTTCTTTTTACAGTATGAATAATTCAACTTTGGTAATATTTTCATTGCGATTATTGCGCAATCTCACAGAGTATTTACTCAGTTACTCAGATGAATTCCCCCCACCCCCACTACCATCTCATTCCTTCATTAAAATAATTTGATTTCACATTGTTAATATCTTATTTAAAATTAATGCGCAATCTCACAGCTTATAATAGGCTTGGTTAATAACATATTTTACGGGGAAAGATATGTAGTCCAGGCCCCTAATTGAAATATTTGTAATACTGGTAAAATTAACACTAGTAATACTGATATTTATTACTGGTGAATAACAATAATATTTTGTTATAAAAATACTATAAATTGATATTTTTCCACAGTAAAAGTTTGTTTAATATAAAAAGAATGGTAAAAATAAAAATTAAAATTAGAAAAGGGAATTTGTTTCCTTCGAGCAATGAAAATTGGATCTGGGAATTTCGCTCGAAGAGTTGCCAAGTACTAGTTCAGATTGTTACGAATTTAATAATTTTACTTCTGCAAGACCTTTAAAATTGTATTTAAAAATATTGAAAAATACCAAAAGGGTAAATCGCATCGATGTAGTGTTGATGTCGGGTTTACGACTTGCAGGGGGAGTCTTCATAGGTCAGGAGCGAGTTTTCGTTTCACTCTTCTAGGAACTCCTCTTACTTGTTGTAACTTCTATTTCCATATTCTTTGGTTTCAGTTCTACAAATTTCTAAGAGAGCAGTAGATTGTATTGCAGCTTTGTCTTTTATTGCTTTTCCTGTGCAAATCTCTCAGCTAAGAGGCTTAGGTGTTAATATCCTTATTGCAATTACTGCGCAATCTCGTAGCTTTAAAGAGATTACTGTTCTTAATACGAGATTATCATTGACATATTTGAATAGATTAAATAATTTTGCCATTCGGGAAGTAAATATTTTAAAATACTGAAATGATAATGTCAAGGTGTTGGAAAATAAAGACCATTTTTCCATGGTTTAAAAATATAAAGTATAAAAAATTTGTTT
>SEYY01002820.1:217500-222500 GCA_009176605.1 Armadillidium nasatum | reverse complement strand
ATTATTAATAATATTTTAATATTAATAATGATTATAATAGATAATTATAATAAATTTATATTAAAATTTAAAATATTATTTATATTTAATAAATATTTATTTAATTAAATAAAATTATTTAAATTAATTTATTATTTATTATTTAAATAAAATAAGTGAAAGGTATTCCCACCCAATGTCCATATATATATATATATATATATATATATATATATATATATATATATATATATATATATATATATATATATATATATATATATATATATATATATATATATATATATATATATATATATATATATATATATATATATATATATATATATATATATATATATATATATATATATATATATATATATATATATATATATATATATATATATATATATATATATATATATATATATATATATATATATATATATATATATATATATATATATATATATATATATATATATATATATATATATATATATATATATATATTATTAAGTAGACATATGCATTTATAATAGCTACATTAAACTATATCTGGAGCTACATCTATATTAAATAAAAGAAGTCCTCATATATGTACTACATGTAGCAAAGATAGAATCCTACAGCTACTACCAAATTTTTCTCCCCTCCCCACACACGTGATCTACCAAATCTCACTTCCTCTCCCCCATACATGTATGACCTACCAAATTTCTCTCCTAATCCCCATACGCATATGACCTTCGAAATCTTCCTCCCCCATGCACGTGTGACCTTCCAAATCTCCCTCTCCCTCTCCCATACACACGTGACCTACCAAATCTCCCTCCGCCTCTCCCATACACATGTGACCTACCAAATTTTTCCCCCTCCCCCATACATATGTGACCTACAAAATCTCTTTTCCCCTCCCCCATATATATTTGACCTACAAAATCTCCCTCCCCCGCCCCCATACACGTGGGACTTACCAAATCTCCCCCCTTCTCCCCCATACTCGTGTGACCTACCAAATCTCCCTCTCCCTCCCCCATACACATGTGACCTACCAAATTTCTTTCCCCCTCCCCCATACATATGTGACCTACAAAATCTTCCTCCCTCATGCACGTGTGACCTACCAAATTTCCCTTCCCCTCCCCCACACATGTGTGACCTACCAAATCATACACATGTGATTTACCAAATCCCCTCCCCTATAAACGTGTGACCTATCAAATCTCCCTACTCCTCTCCCATATACGTATTATATACTAAATTTCGCTTCCTACCCCCCATACATGTGTGACCTACCAAATCTCCCTCCCCATCCCCCATAAGCGTGTGACCTACCAAATCTCCCTCCCTTCCCCAATACACATGTGACCTACAAAACCTTCCTCCCCTCCCCATACTCGTATGACCTACCAAATCTCCCTCTCTTCCCCCATTCACGTGTGACCTACCAAATCTCACTCCCCCTCCCCCATACACGTGTGAATGAATACGTGCATCACATTCAAATAAAATTACTAACTAATAATATAGAGAGGTCCTCATCTCGAGTCTAAAGTAGACTCACAAACCTGACCACTTTTTTTACGACTTGGCAACTCTTACCCATTTTATGACTCTGTTTATTATCGCAATATTGTTATTAAATTGTCGTTTCAAATTGGTTTATTGCTGGGTATTTTCAAATTGGGCAAACAATGACATATGGGAGGTCCAATTTTTGAGACGGAGTTAGCAATAAGAAGAAGGATATTATTTTAGCCACTCCTGGGGTCGAACCAATATCAGTATCGTCGCCGTTGAACAATGAAGAGAGCTCAAAATTGCATGGCAACTATATATATATATATATATATATATATATATATATATATATATATATATATATATATATATATATATATATATATATATATATATATATATATATATATATATATATATATATATATAGTGTGTGTGTGTGTGTGTGTGTGTGTGTGTGTGTGTGTGTGTGTGTGTGTGTGTGATTGGCATAGTGAGAGATGGGGCAGAGAGATCAGCGTGTTCTGTCCTGTTTATAGTATTAAGTAGGTTATAAAATTCGAAATGTAACTTCACACCCAAAGGCCTTCTTTAATATATTTTCAAACTCTCTTATTAAATACAAAATCTGAAGAAGAACCATTCAAAAGGAGAAGCAGCTTGTTATGTTTAGGGATGCTACTCTCCGTCAGGAGAGATAAAGAGTGAGGGGGGGATAGAAAGGGAGAGAGAAAGAAAGAGAGAGGGAAGGATAGATAGATTGAGAGAGTGAGAAAAAGATATTCAAAGTTAGAGAAAGAAAGAGAGAGAGAGAGAGAGGAGAGAAGTTGGGATAGAAAGGGAGAGAGAGGGAAAAATAGATACATAGAGAGAGATATTCAAAGTTAGAGAAAGAAAGAGAGAGAGAGAGAGAGAGAGAGAGAGAGAGAGAGAGAGAGAGAGAGAAGAGAGAGAGAGAAGAGAGAGAAGAGAGAGAGAGAGAGAGAGAGAGAGAGAGAGAGAGAGAGAGAGAGAGAGAATAATTAATTCCAAATAACACATTCCTTTATCCTGATCCTGATCGTTAAAATGGTGAATATGATTTCGGGGCTGAAGGGTGTACAGGTCGATCCCATCATCGTCTACACTGAAATCATAATTATTGGTATTAGAATTATTATAACAATTTTTTTCTTTTTTTTCTTTTTAAAAATAAGTTATAGATTTTATTTCTTTTTGGTCTGTTGCTCTCCTCTCTCGTAAATCAAACAATTTATAATCCCACCAACTTACTAAATTATAAAACCATACTATTTTCTTAATTCCTTTAATATATATATATATATATATATATATATATATATATATATATATATATATATATATATATATATATATATATATATATATATATATATATATATATAATATATATATATATATATATATATATATATATATATATATATATATATATTATATATATATATATATATATATATATATATATATATATATATATATATATATATATATATATATATATATATATATATATTATATTATATATATATATATATATATATATATATATATATAATATATATATATATATATATATATATATATATATATATATATATATATATAATATATATATATTGTAAAAATAAAAAAAGTCAAAAATTTTTGTAACATCTTGAAAAAGAACCATTAATGGAAAAGATAAAAAATATATTAAAAATTTTAAAAATAAAAAGAAGAAATCAATTAATAATAATAATAATAATAATAATAATAATAATAATAATAATAATAATAATAATAATAATAATGGTTGATATACAATATAATTAAATACAAATATGTCTTTTATGTTTTTAAAACAAGCTTTAGGTTATATTTTCATTGAGAAGTTAATGTTTAGCTACAAAACAGCTCTATTTCTCTCTTTTTTTTAGCTTTTTTAGCTCTTTTGCCTTATTTTTAGCAACCTTAATGATTGACTAGATGGAGAAATAAAAAGTTTAAAAGGAAATAGTTATGATGTCTCCCACTATAATTATTATCAATTTAATATTTTTATAGAGGAATGTTTATTAACCCTATATATATATATATATATATATATATATATATAATATATATATATATATATATATATATATATATATATATATATATATATATATATATATATATATATATATATATATATATATATATATATATATATATATATATATATATATATATATATATATATATATATATATATATATATATATATATCATTCCGTCAAATACAATTTATTGCAGTTACAAAATCCTACAACTATTCATTAAATAATAAAGTATTTAGATACACTTGTACCAACTACAGAATCCTACAGCTACATTTTCATTAAATCATTAAGTATAGTTTAATGCATATATAGCAGCAAAATAATCTTACCTTTATAGCTATATTTACTTTAAATAAGTAAGTAGCCAAATATGCTTGTAGTGGCTACAAAATCCAATAGCTACAGCTACAGCTACATTTTACCTGAAAAGACGAAGTTATCAGTCAAATCAAACCACCTTTTTATTTCATCATTTTCAATTTTTTTTTTTTTACTTAAATTTTTTTTTAAATTTATATTAATTCGTTTTAAAAGTCCCTTAAAAAAAATATCTCTACCCGAATTTGATTATCATAATCCTTTGTTAAAAATTTTTTAATTTTGCCAAGTTTTTAAAACATGTTTTGAAACCACTTGATAATTATCACGTAATATCAGATCTTGAATAATTGACCCCTATCTCATCTCCTTCAAACCCTTCCCCTACCAAATCTCCCTCCTTCCCCCAATACACATGCGAATGATGTAATTCATACTCATATTATATCCCTTATGAAAATTGAGACTCATTCATATCAGGCTTAAAGCAGAATCATTATGTTTAAAGCAGAATCATCAGGCTTAAAGCATAGTCGTAAGGCTTAAAGTAGAGTCATCAGGCTTAAATCAAAAGTCATCAAGTTTAAAGCCGAGTCATCAGACTTAAAGCAAAGTCATCAGGCTTAAAAGAAGAGCTCGTGTTTAAAGCGGAGTAATCAGGTTTAAATCAGAGTCATCAAGGTTAAAGTAGAATCATTTTTAAAACAAAGTCATCAGTCTTAAAGCACATTCATCAGGTTTAAAGTGGAATCATCAGGCTGAAAGCATAGTCATCAGGTTTAAAGCTTAGTCATCGTCAGCAGGTTAAAAGCAGAGTCATCAGGTTTAAAGCAGGTTAATCAGACTTAAATCACAGTCATCAGGTTTAAGGCAGAGTCATCAGGTTTAAAGCATAGTAATGAGGTTTAAAGCAGAGTCATGAAGTTTAAAGTAGTCATCAGGCTTAAAGCCTAATCATCAAGCTTAAACATAGTCATGTGACTTAAAACTTAAAGCAGAATCATCAGGCTTAAAACAGAGTCTCAAATTTGACCTCGTTTTACAACTACCGGAAATCGAACCCATTTAAGG
>SEYY01002820.1:210000-215000 GCA_009176605.1 Armadillidium nasatum | reverse complement strand
ATATATATATATATATATATATATATATATATATATATATATATATATATATATATATATATATATATTATATATATATATATATATATATATATATATATATATATATATATATATATATATATATATATATATATATATATATATATATATATATATATATATATATATATATATATATATATATATATATATATATATATATATATATATATATATATATATATATATATATATATATATATATATATATATATATATATATATATATATATATATATATATATATATATATATATATATATATATATATATATATATATATATATATATATATATATATATATATATATATATATATATATATATATATATATATATATATATATATATATATATATATATATATATATATATATATATATATATATATATATATATATATATATATATATATATATATATATATATATATATATATATATATATATATATATATATATATATATATATATATATATATATATATATATATATATATATATATATATATATATATATATATATATATATATATATATATATATATATATATATATATATATATATATATATATATATATATATATATTATATATATATATATATATATATATATATATATATATATATATATATATATATATATATATATATATATATATATATATATATATATATATATATATATATATATATATATATATATATATATATATATATATATATATATATATATATATATATATATATATATATATATATATATATATATATATATATATATATATATATATATATACATATAATGACTAAAACATTTGCTTGGGATGCAAAAATATTCATATTACAAGAATTGGCGTTTCTCTTTATTTTATGCATCATTACTAGTTCTGCATTCAAGTGTGCCAGTACAATTCTCTCAGTGTTAAAGTTTTATACTCTTGCTATATGACTCTAAGAAGCGATGTTATTTATTCTGATAATTTTTTTTTTACATGTTGTGAATATGCTATTAAAGGGCAATGAAGAAACATAAGCGATTTTGTGAAAAAAAAGGGATTTTTCGCGTCCTTCAAACTAAAATTTGGGGATAAAGACAAGACTTGGGCCCCCTATAAAGCGTGTGGGAAATATGGAGAAGAACTCCGCAAGTGATGCAAGGGTAAAAAACATAGTTTTCATTTTGTCTTCCCTATGATATGGCGTGAACAACAGAACCACAGTTAACGACTGCTACTTTTGTTCGGTCGACGTTAAAGATTTCAGTAGAAAAAAAAATAAATAACTCACCCAAACAATAATTCAGCCATTCGTCTGGTGCTTCACTCAAGTCAAGTGCCGGTATCACTTTCGCCATCTAATTTGGAGGATATCGGATTGGAGTCAGATGGAGATGAAGAAGATGCAGTGCCAACAAAGGAAGATTTTTTTGTCTGAATTTTCTGTGCATGATGAGCCTCAGCTTTTTTTCCAGAACGACAAAAACGACCTTGTTAGAGAATTGGGATTTTCAAACGATCTGCTGAATTGTTGGGTTTAAGACTCAAGAAAAAAACCTTCTGTTACCTGCATCTTTTCGTGGTACAGACATGGAGAAAGAGAATTCACATCATTTTACTGCAAAGGGGATAGTCCAATCTTAAATGTTTGTTTAGTTTTTGAGCGATTCCGCTGAAATTTTTCAGTGTATATAGCTTTTTTTCCCGGTGATGAAAGTCCATTTCTAGCATTTTTCTGAGTCTATAACGGTTAAAGTTTTTTGGAAATTTGACCCATTTTCAAATCCATAGTGGGGCCAAATCGCTTTTTGGAATAATCTGAAATTTGGGTTGTACATTTAAAATTCTATGTACTACAAAAACTTCTAACAGATTTTTGTTTCCAGAGTTATAGGGAAAATGTTATTAGCCCAAAACTGACAAACTACCGAAAAAAAAATTTAAAAAAAATAAAAATCCACCTTTTCGGACAAAAAATATTTTTTAAAAAAACTATAACTAATACATTTCTTATTTTTCGTGGATGTATAGAGGAGAGATGGGGCTACAAATTCTTTTATATACTTTATTCAATCTAATTTGTTTGTTCTGAGATATAGCCCTCAAAACAGGTCCATTTTTGTTAAATTTTCAAAAATTCCAAAAGTTTGAGAGGCTATATCTTTCTTCAAACAAATAGTATTTAATATTACACTAAATATAAGTTGTTGCCTTGTCGATCTTCTAAACAATATCCAAAAATAAAAAATTAGTAGGTAGCGTTCTTATTTAATAATTTTTTCCTCCGGAAGGGTACTTTTTTGCAAAAAAAAAAATTTCCTTTCAAGAAAAAATTCAAGTGCTTATAACTTTCTTTCTAGACGTGATATAAAAAATCTGTTCCCACTAATGCAAGAAATTGTGGTTAAGATTGTTCAGTTAAATTTTCAGCTCATGTGGACCAGTGGCTTGAACCCGCTATTCACCTTTTTTCAACTTTGTGACCAAATAACTTTCAAACTGTTATAGACTCAGAAAAAAAACCTCAAAATCAACTTAGAACTTCTGGAAAAAATGCATATAACTTGAAAATTCAGCTCAATCGGTCAAACAATAAAAAAAACTAAGATTGGACCCTCCCGGAGTGAATCTTTGTTCTGTGGTGACATCTCTGGCCTTATGAGACAATTTGAAATATAATATGAATCATCCTAATGGCGCTTATTTATAGATTCGTTCAAAGCAAGCCTAAAAGCAGTCTTGCTGCATAATGGAAATAAATTTACATCACCTCCAGTTGAACACTCAGTGCATCTGGAATAAAATTATAAGAATTTGACTCTAATTCTTGAGAAAATCAATTATGAAGTTCATTGCTTGATGGTGTGTGGAGATTTAAAATTCTAACCGTGTTGTTGGGCCGAACAATCAGGGTATACAAAATATTCCTGCTTCCTGTGCTTGTAGGATAGTCGAGCCAGAGACTTTCACTGAATAAAATTTGGCTACTTCGAGACACAATAGCTCTTAGTGAAAAGAACATCATTAAGAAAACCCTGTTTCCTCGTGAAAACGTCCTCTTACCACCTGTTCATATCAAATTGTGACTAATGAAACGATTTGTTTAATCTCTACCAAAAGATGATGGAAAATGTTTCAAGTTTCTATTTTCCAAGTTCACAAAACTCTCTGAGGCTAAGTTGAAAGAGGAAGCTTTTTGTTGAACCAGACATACGTAAATTCTTGTCTGATTCCTTGTTTCCAGAGTCCATGAATGAAACTGAAAGTGAAGCGTGGGATTCATTTAAAGACGTGGTGCATAAGTTTTTGGGAAATAACAAAGATACGGATGGCAAAAAAACATTGTAGAACGCATGCTAAATGCAGCTGAAAGCTGCAGCATGAGCTTAAAAATCCATTTTTTACATTCACACATAGACTACCTTCCTGAAAACTTAGGAAACAATAGTGAGAAGCAGGGGAAATATTCCACCAGGTTGTTATGATGGGATGTGAATATGATGGATAATTACTGTTGGATGCTTAAGGGGAAAACTGCGAATGCTGGAAAACGAAAGCGCACCAGAAGTATGAAAGAGGTGAAACAAAGGTTCTACATGGCAACAGAGTGAAATATATATATATATATATATATATATATATATATATATATATATATATATATATATATATATATATATATATATATATATATATATATATATATATATATATATATATATATTATAGTATTTTCTAATTGCATATATTTAAATTTATTATGTTGTAATAAGCATAAATATTTCATGAAAATAAATAATAATAAAAAAATAATTACAGTATTTTAAATAAAATAGATTTCCTCCTAATGTTTTAAAAAAGTCAACTTGGCAACCGCCCTTTTATGTTGATAAAACCGTTAAAAACACTTTGTGGTAGGCCAAGCATTTATTTAATAGACTACGCTTCATTAGTGAGGACAAAAATAATTGCCTATTAATAAATGCAATATTTTCTTTTAACCAGTTACGTAAATGTAAATTTTGTTCTATTAATGTTAGTTAAATTGCCATCAATATACTCGTAAAAACAGGAGATATTTATATATTTTAAAACATAAGAAATAATAATACTTTTTATTCTCAGGAATAGGCTACAAGCTTCTGAAATTTTTATATAAGACTATTTATGTCATTGCTTCCCTTATCAAGATTTTACAAAAGTTAACGATTATTATCGACGTTAACTATCTTTAATTATGATATTAACATTAAGAATAGACAGGATAGAAATGCTAAACTGTTGTATTCGAACCCCTGCAAGGGTCCCGATCTCACAAAAATATTAAAATTAAAAAAAAGAAAAAAAATTTAATATACTGATGTAGCAGCTCAATAATTCTAAAACGAAAGCCCTTTTGATCATTAGTAGGCTTAAAACATCCTCTTAAAGAGGTTTTATATTCAGAAACATTGACTACCCAAATCGAAGTTTTAAAATCCTATAAATTTAAACCTTTAATATGTGCTTATACTGAAGTGATTTCCTTAATATTTTTATTATTTTAATGCCTTTTCTAACGACATAATTAGCAAGCAGGATTCTGACAGCTTGGCTCGTAAATTTAATTGTTGCTTGCTTTTTAAAGGTTCCGAGCAAACAGGTCCTATACTATTATATATATATATATATATATATATATATATATATATATATATATATATATATATATATATATATATATATATATATATATATATATATATATATATATATATATATATATATATATATATATATATATATATATATATATATATATATATATATATATATATATGTGTGGAAAATATTTTAATTAATAATTAATAAATTTATGAGTTATATTAATATGGTTTGATTTTTAATAGAAATAATAATTTAAATTAATAATAAAAGTAATACTAATAATAACTACACTTTATTTAGCTACTAATTTCT
>SEYY01002820.1:187500-200000 GCA_009176605.1 Armadillidium nasatum | reverse complement strand
TATATATATATATATATATATATATATATATATATATATATATATATATATATATATATATATATATATATATATATATATATATATATATATATATATATATATATATATATATATATATATATATATATATATATATATATATATATATATTATATATATATATATATATATGTCGGGTTTCAAAGAGGACACCTTCTATTGTTATATGTGACATGTATTTAAAACTTATGAATAAGAAAGAGGCAAATGAGTCCATATATATATATAATATATATATATATATATATATATATATATATATATATATATATATATATATATATATATATATATATATATATATATATATATATATATATATAAGGATGCTGAAAGTGATTTCTGTAACCTGTATGCAACACACCATCCAAAGCCTCAATCCCAATTTTTCTTAGATTTGTTCTTTTAGTTCATGACCTGTACCAATGTGATGGGGATGTATGATTAGAATCTTTGTATGCCTCAGAAATAGTAGTTGGTGAAAGGTCAATCTGTTATGATTATTGGGATTATTTAGATTATGGATTATCTGGATTACTGTGTTAGACTGTATGATTCATCAACAAAATGTCCAGCCTGATCTCTTTTGATTCTGTACACATTGTGATTATCAGGATTATGGATTATCTGGATTACTGTGTTAGACTGTATGATTCATCAACAAGATGTCCAGCCTGAACTCTTTCGATTCCAATGTGATGGGGATATATGATTAGAATCTTTGTATGCCTCAAAAATAGTAGTTGGTAAAAGGTCAATCTGTTATGATTATTGGGATTATTTAGATTATGGATTGTCTGGATTACTGTGTTAGACTGTTTGATTCATCAACAAAATGTCCAGCCTGATCTCTTTTGATTCTGTACACATTGTGATTATCAGGATTATGGATTATCTGGATTACTGTGTTAGACTGTATGATTCATCAACAAGATGTCCAGCCTGAACTCTTTCGATTCTGTACACACTGTGATTATCAGGATTATTTAGATTATGGATCATCTGGATTACTGTGTTAGACTGTATGATTCATCAACAAGATGTTCGGCCTGAACTCTTTCGATTCTGTACACAATGTGATGATTATCAGGATTATTTAGATTATGGATTATCTAGATTACTGTGTTAGACTGTATGATTCATCAACAAGATGTCCAGCCTAAACTCTTCGATTCTGTACACATTTTGCCAAAAATTTTCATTAATCAAACGTAATGCTGTTGACTGTTTGAGACTGCAAACAGGAAAAAAACTTCCTATTTTAACTTTTCCACTTTCTATGACTTGTAGGCACAATAAATGTCTTTACAATTTATACACTTAAAAATCGTCCTTGGAAAGTGACATTACAAAAGCAACACAATTAAATGAACATTTGATTTCGACTGACGCGTAACTTTGTCTTTTCCATGGTTGCAAATGACTAAATCGTAGAGATTTAAGTATATTATTCTAAGTCGCAACATGTGATGGTTTGACCCCAGATGAAGAAAACCTTTTTCTATCTTCCCACAATTGTTCTTAGTTTTCAGCCTTTTTATTTTTTTTTATTTTTTTATTTTTTTTTATTTATTTATTTATTTATTTATTTTTTTTAATATTAAAAAAATTAAAAACTTTGGAACGAAGAAACGAGGGAAGAACTGGGTGGAAACCTAATAATTATGATTAGACAGGGCTCGTTCATTTAAAGTTGTTTCTTGAATCAAACCTTTTTTTTGGATTTGGGGATGGCTCAGTGGTAGAGCATCAAGTATATTGATCTCAATCGCAGCATCAGATCGTTCCATCCCAAATATGAAAGTCTTCTTTATCTTCCCGAAAGTGTTTCTTAATTTTCTCATATATATATATATATATATATATATATATATATATATATATATATATATATATATATATATATATATATATATATATATATATATATATTATATATATATATATATATATATATATATATATATATATATATATATATATATATATATATATATATATATATATATATATATATATATATATATATATATATATATATATATATATATATATATATATATATATATATATATATATATATATATATATATATATATATATATATATATATATATATATATATATATATATATATATATATATATATATATATATATATATATATATATATATATATATTATATATATATATATATATATATATATATATATATATATATATATATATATATATATATATATATATATATATGAAAGTTTTAATGTAAATATTTAAACATTGTATGTAAAAAGAAGTAGTAATAGTAGTATTAATAGTAGTAGTAGTAGTAGCAAATTAAAATTTTTTACAATTTTTACAAGTTCAGATAAAAAATTAATTAAAAAATAAATAAATTAATTAAAATAAATAAAAGAAAAAAATAAATAAAATAAATAATTTAATATAAACCAATAATCTGCAAATTTAACTGATTAGTTTTTAAGGAATATTGACCCTACTTTTAATCATATTTTGATATTTTTCTACATTATTATAACACTTGGTACCATTGCTTAGGTCCCCAGGAATCCTGCCACAAAAGAGGCAGTCAGCCTTCTTCAGGAACCACTCGTTCATATCTGGGTAAACCTTCTCTTCTTCGTCAGTGTGAAGTTTGTCACAAAGTTGGCAAAGATTCAAGGCCCTTGCCAATAGACCATCGCTAGATATATGTAATCTTCCTTCCACCTGATATATATATATATATATATATATATATATATATATATATATATATATATATATATATATATATATATATATATATATATATATATATATATATATATATATATATATATATATATATATATATATATATATATATATATATATATATATATATATATATATATATTCAAAAATCGAAATATTAACATGCTAATTATAATTTCTGTAAAAAAAAAAAAAAAAATATAAAAAATATATATATATAAAAAAAAATTAAAACAAAGTTACCAGTAACAATATTCATCCTTAACTATCCTACCACACTACCATGCTACCACACTACTCAGGTAACAGCTACCACACTCACTTAAAGTATTCCATGTAAGCTGTGTCATTAGAGTCTAGATAGAGTAGATACTCTGCCAGCGACTTCACGTTGGGGAATTTTCTCACATTAATATAGGAATGAGGAGGTGACACGGCCGAGTAATCTCCTGCCCCATATACTACTGGTACTATATAGAGCCTATAAATAATAAAAACATTAATAATAATAATAATAATAATAATAATTGACATAAAAATTAAAGTGACTTCAGTATTTATTTATATATTTATTTTTAAATTTATTTATTTATTTTGTGTGTGTGTGTTTTCTTGTATAGAGAGGGCTTTATTTGCTCACTGCGGCGGCCATGCTGGGACGAATTTTCAGTTCCCCGAAGATGATTTCTAGACTCATTACACGATCGTGTGACTTCAGATAAAATTACATCATTCGGAAGATGTAACTGAGCTCCGAAGATACTCAACTACTCCATTAAATACCCAGAAAAGAATTTTCAGATTTCCATACTGGTTCCCATTGGTTTCCAACGGCTCTGTTGGGACCATTGTTTAAATTCTTAAAGGACCATTGGAATTTCCCATGGGATTCATTAGTGTCTTAAGATCCAAAATTTCTTATCGGTAATTCCTCAATGGTACTCATATGAAATTCCATAAGAGCCAATCGGAACACGAAGAACACTTTTCGTATCGACCGGAAAAAATTCCTGAAAAGAAAAATGCTTTTTGGGAGCATTGCAAATGTCAATTGGAAATTTTTCGAATGGAAATATTGTCTTCTGGGTTTCTCTGTAAAATTTCCAAATTTCCAAATTTCCCATTTCGTAGATACCGAAAAATTGTTATTGAACAATTTTTTTTTCCGGGTGCTGAAGGATGGTGAGTCAATCACAGCGTTCCGAAATCTTTTAATTCAAGGGTCAAGAACCTAAGAAAGGGGAACCCTTTATGTTTGGAACTTTTGAATGTCAAAGTATCGCAGCCTTTGAACAGGTGAGATATCAAAAGTGGGGTACTGAGTCAACCTAACTCTCAAGAGGAAGGAAGATTCCCCCATAGTGTACAAAAGTGAAATGACCGCGAGTAATACTGTATATTAATATATTAATTAAAATTATTATATGTAATTAATTAATTAATTAATATTATTATATGTAATATAAGTATATGTGGCCCATGTGCATTTGAGCCCAAACTACTCTTGATGGCTATTTTCAAGTGGCGAAGATAACGGTCCCACCCTTACGGAAGGATTGATACTAAGGATCTTTGTCCCTTAGTTGCCTTTCCCCCAACACTACTTCCACCATTATGTGAAAATCTGGCGAATATGTGGAATGTAATCGCAGAGAGAATAAAGTGAGGTTTTAAAGTTGTAGATATACCGAGTTGTCTAAGCATAATAAAGAGACAAATTCAACTTATTGTTCATCTTCCACACTACCGGGGACTTTAACATAGATTTCAACCTCAAAAAAAAAAATTTTTTTGTTTTCTTTTTTTTTTAACCTTCTGGAGAAAATTGAATAGTTCCGGAAACAGTCGAACGAGCCAATGGCCATTGATCGTTATATCTCTCAAAGCCTGAAATACAATGTGATAATTGTAACATATAACTCATGATGCTTCAGTAATTGAATTAAAATTGTCAAAATTCTAATACTGCTTCCTCGTCCTGTTAGTTATACGACAGGATCTGGCTGCTACCAGCTTGTAGCTAATATTACAAATATAGTTTAAAAAATCACCTCTAAACAAAATTTCAAAAATATCTACAGGTACAAATGTTAATAAAAAGCTGCATTATTACCTATAACTTCACAGTCAGCTGAAATTTAAAAACCCTTAAAGGTAGTATTGTTTCCCGACAGGTGGCGACACCACGTGGCTAACTCTGTGGTCTCTCGAACATGGGATATATATATATATATATATATATATATATATATATATATATATATATATATATATATATATATATATATATATATATATATATATATATATATATATATATATATATATATATATTATATTATATATATATATATAACATTTTTAATTGAAACTTCTAGATAACTTCTGGTAGAAAAGGATTGGGATTTCGACGTAGTCAGAACAAATGAGGAATTATTCTTCGCCTGGTGATAAAGGCTGGGAACCTTTTACACCAGTTTTTTTTTTTTTTTTCCTTCCCAAGTACGGCTGCAGGAATATGAAGTTTCTGCAGCCGACACCACCTGCATCTTGCGGGATATGGTGTAGAGTATATATATATATATATATATATATATATATATATATATATATATATATATATATATATATATATATATATATATATATATATATATATATATATATATATATATATATATCACCTGAGAATATTAAAGAATTTTTCAGTAATATAATCTGCGCAAATGGAATTCTCAAAAGAGAAATAAAATTTGTATTCTTCTTGAAATTTTTTGTAACAGTCTGGGAAGTGATGGAGATCGCCACAGTCCAAAGACCCACATTTCCCGTAGATGTCCACCTTAGGATAATAATAAGAGTGGTTACAGGCGTCATTTAAATTGAGAATGCAAAGTCTAAATTTATGTGTAGGAGGGACTTTATCAATCCTTCTCAATGGAACTATACCCTTCTCCTACCTTGTACTTATAAATTAACATTTTTCTACCCTGTACAAAGGAACCCTTTTCTCACCCTGTACTTATGATGTAACGTTCTCCCACCCTGTACTTGTGAAAAACCTTTCTTCCACCCTGTACTTATGAATTACCTTTCTTCCACCTTGTACTTATGAAATACACTACTCCCAGTCTCTACTTATGAATTACACTTGTCCCACCCTGTACTTTCAAATTGTTCTTTTCCAACCCTGTACTGTACATCTACTACAACAATAACAACTAGTTGTGTCATTGGTAGTAGAAAAGAATCACCTCAGGAAATCTAAAGATCTCATAATAGTATATCTTTCTTTAAGTATACAATGAGATTCAGCTGCCCTCTCCTATTATTACTAAAGCATATCAAATTTAAATAGAAATATGAAAAGTTGAATAAGTTATATAATATTAAAGAAATTTAATAATGCTGACAAAGAATTTATAAATAGATCCTGTAATATCCAAGGTATTCCCAACTCAAAAAGAAATGTTACGAATGTCGCCAAGGTTCGGGGACCCAAATTATTAACCGGTGAAATAGAATAGGGGGTCATGGGGTCCTGGGATCATGACATAAGAAAAATTAATAAGATATTGGGAACCTCTTCGATCAAAAATTCAAAATACAAAACTTTATTTTCCAATTTAAAAAAAAAAAAAAAATAAGAAGAAAGAAAACCAAAATAAATAAAATTATGCTGAGGAATCGTTGGGACAAAATGGCATGAATGTCACAACAAATTATTTCAGTTATTTTTTTTTTTTAATTTTTTTTTTTTAATGTCTTTTTTCGTATTGGAAATTTTATTGACATTTTTGTCACTTGTTTTCAAGGAAAAAAAATTTTTGAAACAAACATTTTAGAGTAATTTGAAGGTAACTAAAATGAAAAACGATAAAAAAAAACAAAAACAAATTAAAAACAAAAATAATATCTAAAAAAGACGAACTAAGATATTTCATTTGAAACTACAAAAGTCAAATAAAACTTTCACCATAAAATGAAAAAAGGAACAAAATTAATACGGAATTTTTCAGATTAACTTAATTTCTTGCAACTTTCTTCACTTCACCTCCTGTCGGCAAAAACTATTAGCAAACTAAATTCCACCGGAGTTGGGAGAAAATGAAAATCTAAGAATCTAGTTCAAATTAAAGGCCGACAAACTCTGGTACTCAGAGTTTTGAAGTGTGTATCAAAGGAAAATGGAAAATATAGGAAAAATGTTCCAGAATTTACCTGTAGACTATAAATGCAAGATTGGGCATACAGGTTAAGCCTTTGGTTAAAGAATTGAACAGAGAAAAGATGAGACCGCGTGGAAAGACAAGTCCCACGTTGTTATAGAACGATCTGAAAGAAATCAGGGAGATGGCCATAGATAGAAAGATAGATACCGAAAGAGGAGAGTTTAGAAATCAAAGCTTTGTACCAGACTCTATCGGAAGCTTTCGATATGTCTATCACCACAGTAAACAATTCACCGAAGTACCGAAGAGAAGAGAACCAAGAGTTAAGCAGAAGGGAAAAAAAGGAGATCGCTAGTAGAGCTTTCCTTACGGAAACCATTCTGGAGATCAGAGATAATTTCAGAAGATTTAAAATGTTTCAAAATCTTTCCATTAAGGATAGATTCTAAAACTTTGTTAAGAACGATAGTTGAAAGGTTGGAAGAGAGTTCCATTATCTTGGGCACTAGGTGAAAGAGCCTCGCTTCCAGATTGAAGCTGATAAGCAGAGACGAAACAGTTTATAAAGTCACCATGAGGAAGGGATACCATCACGACCGTGAGCCATTTTAGTGATAAGCTTAGAGTGAGCAGAAATAATATCTGTAGAAAACATTACAATGTTAAATATACATGAGTTCGGAGGGAAGTGAAGAAGGAATAACCCCAGAATCGACAAGAGTGGACTTACATCAAATACTTACGTCAATATATTTTTGAAGCTCATTGACGAATAACTCTCTTCCTCCATATGTTTCACAATGAGAAACCATCCAAACAGCCAATTTACTTTTCCTCTTTACAAGAGTTTTCACATCCTTATAATCCGGTTCCATTTTATAAAAATTCGTAAGGGGGAGACTCATTTTGGAGTACACATATCCATAACTATTAAAAATATAAATATGCTTTAAAAAATAAATAAAAAGCTTAATAATGCATCATTGGACTTTATGGATTTATGTCAGAATATAAATTAGTGGGGAAAAACTCACAATCTTTCGCACCGCACCAAAAAAAAATGAGAAAAACGTTCACCACACAGAAACTTTATTTAATAGAACCGGACTATGCTAGGACACTGAAATTGTGACATCCTGCAACGCACCACACAACACTAAATGAGTGAACCACTCACTGTACCCTAGAAGAGACACTAAAAGTTTTCTGTATATTACTACAGTTTGAGAGTAGGTAAGCATACACCATTCTCAAAACTCACAAACCACTAAAAATTTTAAATACTTCACTTACAATAGAACATTCAGTCATTCATTCGCAATTCCCCTTCCTCTCCCCACCCAATAGCTTCCATCTACTGGAAATTCAATCGCATTCACACTGGGATTCGAATCATTTCTACTGGTGATTCGAACAACTCCTATTGCTTGATGTGAAGCAAGGATTATTCCATCAAGCATATTTCTATATATCTTACCTCTCTGGAAAAACATTCAATATATTTATTTCTGGAAATAGTTAAGGGACATGGAAAAGTGACTCGCTTCAAACAGAGAGAAAACTGCTCAGTCTCAGACAACTGGACAAGTGTTCTTCCTCTGACAGATGGAAAACTCCCAGTGCTTTAGACAGATAGAAAACTGTACATCCTGAGACAGATGAAAAACTATCCCGCCTCAAACAGATAGATACCTGTTCCTGCTCAGACAGATGGAAAACTACCCGGTCTTAAACAGATGGAAAACTCGCACTCCTTATAAAAAACTGCCTCAGTCTGAGAGAGTGGAAAACTGTCCCACCTCAGTCAGCAGATGCGAGTCCTTAATTTTTACAAATTGCAAAAATCAGACAGCCACCTTTCACGGATAAAGGTAAATTTCATCCAGACGCTGACAATCACTCTGTCGATATAGATCCAGGAGCTTAGGTTAAGTTAGATACTTTAAATGTAGGTAAGAGAGGAACTTATTATAAGAGACCTCCCTCTCCCAGCCCCACCTTCAGTATAAGCAGGATTTCCTATAAAAAAGAAGGATATAAAATATTCAGAAACTTAAATTAGCTATTTTTATAAAACAGGTTTACAAATTCACCTATATAATATATATATATATATATATATATATATATATATATATATATATATATATATATATATATATATATATATATATATATATATATATATATATATATATATATATATAAATATATAAAATATAGATATAGATATAGAGAGAGAGAAGAGAGAGAGAGAAGACAGTAAAACATCCCACAGGAAATAAAAACAAAAAATTAAAATTGGAGCAAGGCTTTCGAAGGGATAGCCACCCTTCCTCTTTCAGGCTCTAGTTTATTATTAAAAGATTTTTTTAAAAACAAAAAGGCATAAAAATAATTGGTTGGTAGTTTAAATAAAATTGTTAAGACCTTTAAGAAAACTTAAAAATTTTGAAAAATTTTTAACAATATGATTCGTAAAATCATCTAATAAAACATTATTTTATGAACATTAAAATTATTTACATTTTTAATTAAAAAGGATTCTATAAACTGTCTTTTATTTACATTATCTTCTTTTATAAGCAACTTCATCTCTTCCAGTCCAATTCTATGATTATTCGATATCCTATGCCTATGTAAAGCAGAATTTTCATCTCCAACTTGAAGCGAATATTTATGTTGGTATTTTCTTCTTTTAAAATCCACCGTCTCACCAATGTAAACACTATCGCAATCTTTGCAAGGGACCTGATAAACTCCTGCATTATGTTCGTCCTTTTTTATCGAGATTTTTTGTCTATGAAAAAACTTTTTAATATTCGTTGGGACACTCGACACCAACAAAAACTCTCTTGGTAAAAATTTCTTAATGTTGGTAGTGTCAGTGGGTACGTTCACTATAAACTTATCAGCAATTTTAATTTTTTGTTTTTATTTCCTGTGGGGTGTTTTACTGTCTAAAATTTTACACGGTTATAGTGTTTTATATATATATATATATATATATATATTATATATATATATATATATATATATATAATATAAATATATATATATATATATATATAATATATATATATATAAATTTATATACCTGGTGGGGATATCTGAATCTCTTCTATATGTCATTGTCCAGTTGAATATATTTGTATATTTTTTCTAGTCCTCTTGCATAGTAAGCGGGACTCTCTAGTTCCACCAGAAATCCATCTTTGTTTTTAGTTCTAATATATATATATATATATATATATATATATATATATATATATATATTATATATATATATATATATATATATATATATATATATATATATATATATATATATATATATATGTGGAAAGAATGTAGATGTAGGTGTGGTTATGAAATTATATTCCCACTCAAAGCTCCGGCTAAAACTCCGCAACTGTTTAAGAGTTGTCAGAAATCCGGAAATCCGGTACAGATAAGTTAGAAGAGGCTCTACCGGATACTTGAGTCGGAACTAGACTCCGATACACAAATCAATGAAAACATGTCACTATGGTTTGAATCAGACAAGAAAATCTTGTTGCTGAAACTCAGCACACTTTTGTACGGCGTTTTGAGAAACAGCAAAGAATTATTTTGTTAAAAAAAAAAATTTATATACATATAAAGTATCATAAAAAATTAAAATTAAAATAAAGAACACAACCAAAATAAGTTTTGTAGCTCCTCATATTTAAAAACTATTCTATTTTTTTTATATAATTTCTAAAACTCCGAACAAAAATAAAAAATAAAATAAAATTAAATTTCATTCGAACCAAACTCTAACCTTTCCTTAGGAATATTCTTAAAACCAGCATGACTATGTTGAATAAGGATTGCATCAAACTCCTTAAAAGGGATTAAATCCTTTCGATCGGTAAGGAAACACCGCTTCTCACTGCAACAAGATTTCGCAAATATTTTGTGACCTGCCCCGTACCTGTTGTTATGAGGGTATTTCTGCAAATAAAGAAATAATAAAGTATTAGCGTTCTGTACCCCTCTAATCCAGCATTATGGAGAAGAATTAACCTTAATAAAGCAGTTTAATCAATATAAGAGGAATGGTTAACTCTTCAAATTTATTGAAAGAACCTATAGCAAGAGAGACTAATTTATTGGTAACCAGAAAGATCTTGAAAAACATGAAGAATCAGACAAGCATTTTTCACCTATTTTCATCTTACCCCAGGTAGGACTTTCGTCCTGTCAGTAGGATCTTTCTATGAAGATCCTTGGGTTTCTTGGGCCCACGGCGGATACCGCTGGCTGGGCCAAGCCTATCGCGGATGCCGGAGATTTTTTCTTTCACCTTAACACTTTTAAGGTTACCACCTTACCACTGTACCACTTTTTACTATACAAGCATTTATATACTAAAATAATTTGACAATTTGACTAATGTCACAAGCTGTTATTATACTAAGCATTTGACTAAGCATATGTGCATCATTTATACAAATATAATTTAACAACTTGACTAATGTTACAAGCTGATATTATATTAAGCATATATACTTCTAAGCATAGGTACTTCATTTATACTAATTTGACTAATATTTTATTCATACAAATATAATTTAACTAATTTGACTAAAATTTAAAGCTAAAAGATATAATGTTGTCTATATATATCTTTCTTCCATTTTATGCGCTAAAGAATTCCTACAACAACAACAACAAAAAAATAAATAAATAAAAAATATGATATAAATAAGGCCAATAACTTCCACTTCACTGAAAAGGGGCTGCTGGGGGAAAACACTGCGGTTTCCTTTGAGCCCCAAAGTTTAATACATATTAATATATATATAATTATACTTTATTTATAACGATAAATATAATGGAAAAAATGAATAAACCTTTATTTTTTTAGGGATCGAACCAGCGGTCATACGACAAAGACTAAATTGTTCAAAGGGTTGAAAACATTTTTTTTTTTATATATTATTTATTACTTAGGACTTTTTTTTCGCTATTAAATAAAAATGTTAAAAAAATGTTTTCAAAGTCAAATGGAGAACATATTCTCAGGCGCAACAGTTGAGGGTTCAGGTCTGTGAGGAGTCTTTCTATTTTTTACATTTTTATAAACCTTTAATCATTTTACTCTAGACATTTAAATTGATATATATATATATATATATATATATATATATATATATATATATATATATATATATATATATATATATATATATATATATATATATATATATATATATATATATATATATATATATATATATATATATATTTACAGATCGCCACCACTCACTGGCAGAGCCCTTTTATATATATATATATATATATATATATATATATATATATATATATATATTATATATATATATATATATATATATATATATATATATATATATATATATATATTTATTTATTTAGGCAGATGTTCTTCTCAAATAAGGATGTTCCGGATGAAAATAAATAGACTATCTAACATGAAAATAAATAAATAAATAAATAAATAAATAAATAAATAAAAACTT
>SEYY01002820.1:160000-180000 GCA_009176605.1 Armadillidium nasatum | reverse complement strand
ATTGAGTGAATAGGCCTGTATTGGTTGTAAATATAACCTAATTATGAGTGGAAATTACATGATTATGAGGGACAAAATCAGGTTTGGTAATACTTTAGTTCACAAGCACTGAATAATTTTTAATCTATGGAGAGTATAAACACAAAATAAATTCAAATGATGCGAAAAGAAAGCCAAAAAGAAACATACTAGACCATTTTTGTACAATAAATATAATAATTTTATTATAAAAAATGTGGATATGCCAAATCTGAAAATGAATTTCATTTAAAAGTCGATAAAAACAAATGACAATGTCTGTGTTTATATCTTTTCTTAAATGAGGGGCCCAAACTTATGCCCTCTTTCAAAATATTCTAATACTGATTTAACATCTTTTTCTTGGATCATAAACTTAAGGCAATTTCCACTCATATTTAATTAAATCTTTCATTCAAGTAATTCCCGAAGGAACCAAATACTTTTTAATATTAAAATTCATTTGCCGCTTGGCTGTTCCAAGAAATCTATCTTGATCACTTTAATTGAAGCTTACGCATTCAATCACTATTTCTTACTAAGGTAACAACTTGGTTATTATATGCAACCTTTGAAACCTTACATTTAAAACCAGGTCCAAATTATATGTATGAGGAACTGTTGACTCCCAACACTGAATCTTGTGAGACAACACTCTACACTGTGTCCCATTTTCCCATGATGACTTATTGCCATTTCAGTAGTACACTTTACTTTCTATTCCTCATTCACTCTTTAATTAAACCATGTACTACTCCACTTACCATATTGTGATAACTTTTGGTAATTCTTTAGAGAGGAACTACAAATTTTTTTTTCTACTCAACCTAAGTATATAGAGGAAATGATCGTAATATGTAATATGAACTTACCAGAACTTTTCTTAGTATTTATTATTTAAAAAACATTTTCCCCCTGCCAATATACATAAATGTAATTATATACTGTATAGATGAGCAATTCTCAGAGTGGGTGGTTGAAAGATCTGAGGGGGATGAGGCAAAAATGGGTGGTAGGGGGCAACAGGTTGGCATTATGAGCAGTTCATAATAAAGCACATCCATCCCATTAAGATAACTGTCAAGACAATAAAGTTGAATAAACTGTTACTATGGTTATTGGTGGTATGTGGTATATTGCTTACACAGCTAAAACTGTTAAAATTTAGCAGTTTTAGCTGTGTAATTCATTTAGCAGCTAAATGAATTTGTTTATTAAACTAGGTTTCATTTGTAAAATGCTTCTTTGTGTTTAATGATGTTGTTTTCAATTTGAAGCATACCAAATTTTTAAAAACGTGTTTGCATGTGTGTAAGGAAGGGGGCACTAGGATCCACCTGGAAGCCAAGGGAACGCAACAGGAAAAGTTTTGGACCACTGGTATAGACTATACAATATCCATTTTAAAATGCAAGTTGGTTTAATAATTAGGTTAAAATAATGACATATATTTGATTTATTTAAAAAACAAAAACAAAATTTTTTTTTTATTTTCTTAACTAATACAAATATATTCAATATTTATTTATTTATTTAACATTAAAAATAAATTTGAGAAAGAAACTAATTGTTTTTTTTTTATTTGTTTTTTTTATTTTAATTTGAAATGTAAATTTTTTGATAATTATGATGTAGAACTAGTTGTTCTCCATGTTTCGATATAATTCATGAACTTCTCTATCCAAATACATTCTCTACTTCTGAAGAGAGTCCCTCTGGGTATACTGATTTTGCAAGGAGTGTGAGCTCTCTTAAATGTGATGTATGGAAATGCTTCTTTTTGACTTCTTTTTTAACACTATAACTACAGAACTTCTTCTGAAGCCTTTGAAGAAATTTATTTTTCCTTTAGATAACTTTAAAATTCTTAATTAGATCTCCTGTTGGTTGCATATCTCTCTTTCTATTTTTCTTCTTAGTATTATAACTTAAAAAACTTTCTGCAATTCTCGATCTTGGATCAGTTCAATGTGTTGATAGAATTGAAAGCTCACTTTTAGGGTTTCTATTTGAAGAAGAATTTCTTGAGGTCGAGGATGATGACTATTCCATGTTCTCAAAGTATTCATTAATATCTTGGAATTTGTTCTTTGTTGCGGCTTTCTCTTTTTATATAATCCACTTTGAAAATTTTTCTTTAATATTTTCAATAAAAGTTATCTGTGGATCAACAATTGTATTAACTTGAACATGGCTATCATAAATATAAAATTTACATTTCCAACTTCTACTTTTTTTGTAAAACGTTTTCCCAAGAGATTTTCAGGCTCTTTCATTCTTTGGACACCACATTCATCGTTAAAAATATTTGAAAAGAAATAATGTTTTGTTATTATTTGAATCATTACAGAAGACAACATTGATTTAGACTCGCAGGACTTACAATATTGGTTATCATTAAGAAGACTAATAACACAAACTTTATTAATCAACTAACTACCAGTCATTTGCACTTAGGACAGCTTTATAGAGCTTTAAAGCTATATTAAATATTTTTGATGTAGCAGCATTTCATAAGTAATATTCCATTGGGTTATAACATTTTGAATAATAATAATAATTTGACTTTTATAAAGTGATCATATATATATATATATATATATATATATATATATATATATATATATATATATATATATATATATATATATATATATATATATATATATATATATATATATATATATATATATATATATATATATATATATATATATATATATATAAAATCAATCCAGACCTGGCTGGATCAAGTTTTTTGATCTGGTACACCTCTATAAACATAAAAATAGGATTTTGATTTTAACTCTTGAAAAAAAGTAATATGGAACTCTAAATTTATGGAAAATTGAGAAAATTGTATTACTTGATGGTCACAAACATATTTAGGGTAATTGTCATCAATCAACACCTCTTTCATATCCTAAAAGCTGAAAGTTTTCAGTATAGCGGACAGAAACAAGTTCCCCCTAAAAGATATGGAATTTCTGTAGAAGCATTGAATATTCTTATTGTAAAAGTACTATTGGGTATACATATAAAAGGTTTTATATTATGAAACATACTAATTATTATTATTATTTATTTGTTTATTTTTATTTCATTTTTTTTCAAATTTTTTTTTTTTTAAGGGAAAAGAATTAAAGCCTATATTTTGCCAAATTGGTTAAACCAGTGTGTGGTGACATAGTATTTGGTTTGTTTAAAAAGAAAAATGAAACTTTTACAATCAAGTTATTGAATAGAGTTCAACTTTTTTCAATAATTGAAAAGTCTGTACTATTAATTATTATCAGAACTACTGTATTTTCAGTTTGTATTTGGAGTTTTTTTTTTTCTTTAATTTACTGATTCTGTAAATATATTTTCCATTGCCATTCATCTTACTTTTTTATATTCTTACTAAAATACCATAACTCTCCATTAATTTCAGCAGTGTTATTTAGTAATGACAACAGGTGCTGCCTCAAGTTCAAATAGTGATACGTCTCCTAACAAAAAAAAGGGATGGCCTAGAGGTAGGAAAAGAAGATTAATGCCCAAGGATAACAATGCCCCAAAAGGACCTTTATCTGGTTAGTTTTTTTTTTTTTTTTTTTTTCAGTTGAATAGATAAAGCTTATAACCCATAAATTAAAAGATTGAAAATGTACAAGTATATTAAAATACCATATTTAAATTTTAATCTTAATCTTGAAGACTTTTCAATTATACAAGTCAGTCATTCAAACAGAATTTAAACTCTTTAGATGTATATTCTAGGTATAATTGATACTCTAATATATCTAAGAGTTAGTAAAAGAAAAGAGAAGACTAAATTGGAGGCCAGTTGTACCGAAAAAGATTCAGATTTTAATAGAGTTACTGTAAGATAATATATAGTCTTTTATTCCTTTGAGGTATTTTTTGAAGTTTTTCATTCCTATACTTGTTTGACTGAAAAATTTTGTTATCATTCATAAAAGAACCTTGGATTGTCAAAAGTGTAATTAATAATATTGCTAAAAATTATATATATTTTATTAACATTATTAACTTGCAGAAATTTTTTTTTAAAATCTTTAAAATTTAACAAGCCTTATTATAATCAGCTTCTTCACGATCAAAATGTACATTTATTATAAGATATTTCACATAGTTTTCGTGCTCTACTAGGGGTGCATCGATAAGCCAAGTGGCTGATTAAAGATTAATCGGCCTTTCATCAATTACACCTAATAATTTAAATTAATACTGAGAAAAAGTAGTTATCAACATTATTATTTATTACTAATAACTATGCATGTTTTCATTATTAATGTAAATCATTTTTATTGCTTACTTTTCAGATATATAAAAAAATAAAAATTTAAAATTTTAAAGATAACTCTAGATTTTAGAATCTCGATTATAGAGATATAAATAATTAAATAGTAATTACACTTTATAACGAAAGCAGTATGTCAACCAGTTATTGTTGGAAGTATTTTGATGTTCATCCTAAGGATAAACAGTAAATGTATTTTTAAATTATGTAAAGCCACCATATCAAGAGGTGGCAAATCTGAAAAGAGTTCTACAAAGACAAATATGTTGAACCACATTAAGAAATTCAATCAGATGAAGCAAAAGCTGAAACGGATAAGCTGAAAAGGCAATATGATTGGTCACAGCCAACTATACGATCAGTTTTAGTAAAGAGTAAAATTTGGAATATTAACGATCACAAGTCCCAAGACATGCATTATTTGATAGGAGACATGATAGCTGTTGATATTCAGCCATATTCTTTAACATCTGACATTGGATTCCAAAGGCTTATTGCAAAACTCTGTCCTAATTACAGAATTCCATCAAGAAAATATTTCACAGACAAAATAATCCCGGATATATTTATGAAAGTAAAAGCAAAAATTCAGATATCGCTCGATGAAATTAGCAGTCTTTCTTTGACCACAGACATTTGGACAGCTTCAACAAATAATGCTCCATTTCTGAGTGTGACATGCCATTGGCTTTCAGATGAGTTTGAACAATATAGAGCTGTGCTTAGAGTTGTTCCGTTCCCTGGTTCACATACAGCTGAATTAATAAGTGAACAACTACACATTGTTCTGAATGAGTATAAGATCTCCAACAAAATTTTTCTTGTACTACGAGTTTCCGCCGCAAATATGGTTGGTGGTATGAGGAAGTGTGGTGTACAGTCACTATCATGTTTCATACGAGCATTGCAACTTTCAGTAAATGATTCAATATTTTCGCAAAAGGCTGTGAGCAATATAATTGCAAATAGCAGAAAAATAGTATCACACTTTAATCATTCTTCATTAGCGATTAGCAAATTAACTGAATTCCAGGAGCAGCTTAAAAGGACAAACATAAATTGATTCAAGATGTGTCTACTCGTTGGAATTCAACATATAATATGTTGAAAATAAATTAAGAACAGCTAAAAGCTCTTATAATGTATGCTGTTGACAATGACATTCCAACTTTATCAAGTTACCAATGAACAATTGTTGAAAAAATTGTGCAGTTATTAAGAACTGTTTTCCAAGATATGGTCAAAGAATCAAGCTAAACTAAATTGGAACTACTTTGTGGAATTGGAGTTTGAGTCATTAATCAGAGAAGATGTAAATGTTTCCAAATTATTGTCTGTGCAGATAATAATAATAAAAAAAATGGGGTGGGGAAGAGATTGGTCAGAGAGAAAGAAAAGAATATCCCCAGTAAAGGGTTTCCTTCTGGAAATCATTCTTTCAACCGGAGAAAAGATTAGTAGTAAAGCGCTTCCAAATCTCTTAATTACTAGTGAATTAAACTTTTAATTTAATTATAACTACTATTTGACGTTGTTAGATTCTTTTATAGCTAGCACCCCTGTTTTTTGATAATGCACTTTTTTAGCAGGAAGTAAAAATGCAATCAGATTGAGAAGAAATAGTTTTGTAAGCCAGGATACAGTTTGGAAGCACAACTTTTGAAAAATAAAGAAGTAATATGCATACTTAATTTTAACTTCAGAGAAAGGCAGGAATCAAATACTTAAAAGAGGCTACAAATTAATTTTAAAAGTAGTTGGCTGTCTAAAGGGAAGTTTGATGCAATCATAGGAGTGAAAATTCAGTGTTAAGGCGAGGGAGCATTTTTAGACATTCTAATGAATTTTCAGATGATAAGTGGAGAGAAAGAGGATAAACCATATCTAGAAGTGGAGATTTTTGGGAGAATGCTTGAAAGGACTTGAAGAATAAACACATCATTATTGTATTATATTTCATTTGGAAAAATGAGATTTTGGGGTGTTGAAATACAGATATTCCATGGTTTTGGATTAACATACACGAATCATGTCATAACTTTTTTGTGAGTTAGAGGTGTTGAAAATAGGTGAAGTCTCTGACCCTATAATGGAAACTGCTCAAGAACAAGTAGATTTAAACTAAGATATAGGAGTTTTAGTTAAAGATACATTGTTACCTTGTTTTATGCCCATGTTTCACATATAGTGCCACCTAAATCAGGCACTCTTCCAACTTCAAGAATCTCCTCCCATTATTGCGGTAATCCTTCAAAAGGAAATGAAAAAAATAGGATTGCAGGTTCATTCAGTTGTGACACCAATTTTTCAGTAATGTCTCTTTGCTTAAGTTGGGGTATGATTCTACTTTAAAATTTATCATCCTGGAGACTCACCGAAAAAACAAACATTTCTTTCTCCTTATAGAAATTTTGCTAAGATTAAAATAAAGAAGTTACATACTTACTAAATTGCTAAATTCTCTGTACTGCTGTACAATTCTGGAAAACAAAAATATTATTAAGCTATGCATATTAATTTTTAATTTATTTTATTTACTACCATTATATACAGATATATGTAATATATATATATATATATATATATATATATATATATATATATATATATATATATATATATATATATATATATATATATATATATATATATATATATATATATATATATATATATATATATATATATATATATATATATATATATATATATATACTTAGGTTATATGTTGTTTATGAACGAGCAGCGAGAAATACTTAAACAGTCCGAGAAAAAACTTGGCTTTCAAGAAACCAACAAAATTGTTGCTCAGAAGTGGTCTCAGTTGGAAGGTTCGGAAAAACAGAAATATTTGGAAGCAGCAGAAGCAGATAAGGGAAGGTAGGTGCTGGTAATGTATTAGATAGATAATATCATCCACTTGATGAGGAAATATCAAATTTAGTTCCACTCATATCTGAGGTGGGGTTAGTTGTGTAGTAAATATATTTATTTCTGATGTGACTAATGCTTTGATGTAGGCCTACGTTTTCTTATAGAAATATTTCTAATTTTAAGTTTTTTTTTTTTTTCTTTCTTTCTTTCTTTCTATAAATTGAGGTCTTGGATAGAATTGATCTTGTGATTGTGAATGGATAGAATAAATTATCATCAGAAAATAATAGATCTACCGGTACTTAGATACACTTTGACTGTATTAAAAGTTTTATTATTAATAGTAAGTAGTAAATTATAACCAACAAAGTTGACTAGTTTCTTAAGTTTGTTAGTTTTTAGTAACGTTACGAAAATAACTGTTTTAAACAAAATCAACTTTGTTAGTCAAGTTAACTTTAAAATAAACTAAAAAGAAACTAAAAGACATACCTATAAAATGTTATTAAATGAAACTTATCTATTATAACCATTTAATTTTAATTGGTTACTACTGTTAACATAGAAATAGTAGTATAACTTCCAGAGTTGCTATTCTCACAATTAATAATTAGGTATCTCAGGATATAGATTTGGTGGAAACTATGTTAGTAGTTAGTAAAGTAATATTCTATACTGTATATACAATTTGTACCTAAAAATTTTGAAAAAAATTTATTGAAATAGGTATATTTGTATCAAATTGTACTGTATATGTCCGAATTAATAATTATATTACAAAATGCACAGTTTTGGAAAAATTTTCCATCGCAGTTGTTATAACTGCATTTCAACTACTGAATAGGTGGCCATTATGGGCATATTTTTAAAGGGAACAACTATTATAATAATAATAATAAATGTGAGTATTTTATTTAATAGTTAGGTAGTTACTTAGTTTAGTTAGAGTAATTATCAGAATTGTAACTATATCAGATTCCAATTAATACCAGATTTAATTGGAGAAAATTGGTTACTATACAATATTTGTACCTATTAGAGTATAACAAACTAATAAGTGTGTCAGGTACCATTTCGACATTAAGTATTTATCACTTTGAACAACCTATTTTTAATGGTACAAATTGTATGGTTCCCTTGGTTGCAGTCGATAATTTCTTGTTCTCCATTTTCGACATTAAGTATTTATCACATTGAACAACCTATTTTTAATGGTACAAATTGTATGGTTCCCTGGTTGCAGTCGATAATTTCTTGTTCTCCAGTTTAGTCATTTGAAGAAATTGTTTGTACTTTTTTATAGGTATCAACAAGAGGTCGAAGAATACAAGAAAACAGACACCTATAAGAAATTTGTTGAGAATCAGAAGGAGAAGAATAACGCGAAACGCGCCAAGAAAGAGAGCTCAAGTAATAGTAATAAGTATTATCAACGGCAAAGTATTAACCAATACTACAATTTCTGTCGATGTAAGTGGAATAAATTTTGTCTTAACAATTAAAAGATTAATTAAATTTTACCAAAATTAATATTTAAATTAATAGAAAGTAAAACTACGTAGGTGCATTTTTGGATTAGTCAATAAATTAACTTTGGCAATAGACTATAAATATTTCAAAGAATTGTTTCTATCCTTTGGTTTATGAAAAGGACCCTTATTTAATAGTAGAGAAGGATTTATTGTTAAAATGCTTAAAATTCTATATTTGCAGATGTCAGCGAATAATAGTGTATTGGAAATACCAATATTCACTGAGGAAGTTTCTCAATCACAATAAAAGTAAGTCTCTTTCTATATATATATATATATATATATATATATATATATATATATATATATATAATATATATATATATATATATATATATATATATATATATATATATATATATATATATATATATATATATATATATATATATATATATATATATATATATATATATATATATATATATATATATATATATATATATATATATATATATATATATATATATATATATATATATATATATATATATATATATATATATATATATATATATATATATAATACAGGCTCTGAAGAATTCATATTTTTGAATTTAGAACATTCTTAGAACTATTTTTTTCCTAAAAATTATGCAAAAGATATAAGATAAATAATCAAATTGCATTTAAAATTTAAAAAATGATTTATTCTAAGCCATTATTAGATGAATAGAGAAGGGCGTAGTGGCGAGCTATGGATCCGGTTTCACTTAGACATTTTTATTTTTGGTAACTACTTTCCTTATTATTATTTGTGACTACTATTCCATATTGTGTTCAAAACTCCTCCTTGATGGTCTTCATTGAAGTTGTGTGTCTTATCACTAAATATATCATGCCCCATGAGTAATATGAATACCCTATAACGCTTAGCTGCTCCATACAGAGAACAATCATATAAATCAGTTCTCATTCATATTTTTGATTTGCTTCCTAATTTTACCTTTTCACTAGGGATGGAGCGATACCAAAATTTTTACCATACCGATAAATCGATACCGATAATATTCTGCCGATACTATACCGATACCATACTTTACTTTGTCCAAAATTACCGATACCGATACCTAATACCGATACTTCACTCCATCCCTGCTTTTCACCAACCTAGTTCTTTTCATTTGTATAGTTGTTTGCTGCGTACAGGTATACGTATTATTTGTAAACTGATTTTGAGGACCTTGGCCTACAGATTTAATGTCCCTTGAAATGAAAATAAATTTTATGTACAGTAAATAAGGAATACAATTTTGCATTTATTTCAGCTAACACGCATTATATTTTTTTTAATATATACTTAGAGGAAAGTATATTACAAGTGTAATCTAATCTTTGTCTTACATTTATGTGAAGTAATTTGTTTGCTTTATATTACTTTCACTAATTATTATTATTATTTATTGTTGAGTTGAGATATTTAGCAGTGTTTAACTATGAAGATATTAAAAGTATTAATAAATGCCTAAAACCTCCCCGTCAGTAGTACACCAGGCTCTTTTAAAAGCTTCATTCGCATGCCACCAAGATCACCATGCTAATTCTGCACTGGTTTTCGCTGATGATTCTAAGAGGGACTTAGGAATGGGAGGTTCAGCCGTCTCTCTGGACATCACTTTATCTTATACACCAAGCCTATCCGTATTCACGGCCTACCTCTAGACGTTAGTAAGAGCAATGAATAGGATTCTTGACAGGGCTGCAAACTGAATTTGGAGCAAAATGAAAATACTTTGGATTGAGTTCGAAACCAGAGGCAGATCAAGAATGTTTTTAACTCTAAAATAAAGAGTTTAAGAGCCAGAAAACCCCATAATTTTTAAATGATAGAATTGGAGCCTGGCAATTTTAAATTGGTGGAGCCAGTGCCAACTAAAAATTGATTCTTGATTTTTCAGAAAATGACACATACTATCTTCTCGATCCAAAAAGACTCTTGCCTTATACCTCCATTCAACAAGAAACCCTTCTGAATATCTGCCATCTAAAAGATTCGTGTGTCAACATATATGAAATTGACTTGACATTTCTCATTTCTGGGTTCTCATCCAGTTGGGTATTGAAGGAAATGAACAAGCTGATAAAAGTAGCTCACTATATTTCATCCTTCAAATGTTGGCAGGTATGTCAGGCTAAGAACTGGTCTTTACTAGTTTGCGCATCAGCAACACATTAAACACAGAGTTTATTTATGGCAAGAGAAACCGGCCATTCTGTTTCAACATCATTATCCGTGAGGTCATCACAGTGTTCAGATAGACGTCTCTTTCGGACTTTAATCACAATACCTTTATATGATCACCTTCCTTACATCTTGTCAGATTCGCTTCACTTCAGAAGCAATGATATTTTTGTATTGCTTCGAGCATTATATTTGGTATTTAAAATTTAACTCTCCAAGTGCTGCACATTCTTTGCATTTTCTCTACTAGGAGCTCACCATACGTAGTTTTTCGACTCCAGGTAGCCACTTTCTGGTATGCAGTAGCAACTCCTTTACACTAACCGACACCAAAAAAAATTTATATATCATTATTAAGTTCCTTGTTAGCTGCCCTGTATAAATGTTATTTTCATCATTACTAATAGCAGTAGTATTTTAAAATAAACATTATACTAGTATTAAGATGAATATTAATAACAGTTATATTCTTTTAGTTACAATGTTTTATTTTTCTCCTCTTTTTGCATGAAGTTCGTGAAGCAGAATTGAGACAGTTACGCAAGTCTAATACAGAATATGAAGAACAGAATACCATACTACAAAAGCATGTGGAAAGCATGAGGTATATATATATATATATATATATATATATATATATATATATATATATATATATATATATATATATATATATATATATATATATATATATATATATATATATATATATATATATATATATATATTAATCAGCTAGCTGTTAACTATATACTAGTGAACACCAGAAATTGGGACCTATACTCTAGTACAATATATACCAGAGCTCGTAAACTATATTCTGGTAAATATGGCTGCGGAGCGGAGCTAAAGGTTTTTGAGGGGAGCCGTTAAGTTGTTTAGAGATGGAGCTGTGCTACTAAATTTTTTTAAACGTCTTATTTATTGGTACCAGTAAAGAACAGATTTTTGAGTTATTTTCCGGTATCAGCAAGTACTAGAACTTGTAAACTATATTATTAGCTTTACTTGAGACAAGTTGGAAAAGGGGTTTTACCTTTGGTGTCATAGACATTGTATTTAAACTATTTCATTTTTGAACTTTTGAAGTAAATTTTTTTCTAACAGACGGTACAATAGAAATGAACAAAAAGACTTTTAGGATCACTAGAAACTGGACTGTTAGACTTTGCATTCATGATAAAAGAAGTGATAGATAAAAGAAGTTAGTGCACCCTTGTATAAGATATCTCCATAGAAAAGAAAGAAGTAGTAGTATTACCGTAAGCAGTAGTAGTTAGTTCAGCAGTTTGTGAAAAGATTAAAGAAGTGATAATGATTGTTGTGGGACGACCTGTATAATTAGGAGTATATTATTTCATATGACAACCACCATGAAGACAACCTGTATTAGGACTTTTATTTCTCGGGTTCGATCATATGCAACCCCCATGAACACTATATAGAGACTTAGTTGTTATTCGAGTGAGCAGGAGCAGAATGGCCCTATCGACTTTGGTTTAAAATTTAATCGAAAGTATCTTTCATATTATATTTAAAAAATAAAAAATAAATGAATGATTTTATTTGAAATTTTTAAACTGCTTTCCGTCGTGAAAAAAAAAATTTATTGTACTTAAAATTTTGAAGGTACTTACTTTCACAGTCATTATTATTTTTTATAGTTTATTAAAAGTTTTAACAGTCTTCAAACCCGACTATGTATCATTGTCTCATAGTTATGTATAATTTGAACACAATAATAATTTTTTGAGTTTTTATATTTTACGTCATTACTTTTGCTTGTATTTTGATAAGTGCAATATAATTCTTCTGAAATTCTCTCTCTCCTCTCTTTTTCTCTCTCTCTTCTCTCTCTCTCTCTCTCTCTCTCTCTCACAGGTCGGCCGTAGAGAAGCTTGAAAGTGAAACAAATCAACAACACACCAAGAACGCTTCTCTAAAGCAACATTTAAATACATTAAGAAGAAATTTAACAAATGCTTTTTCCACTGTATCTATTCCAGGTATTGTTAATTATTTATATATAAAATTTCTTACTATGGTTTAAAAGTAGAAATTTTGTTAATAAATAAACTTTTTAAAATAAATTTTATATTTGGCACATTTACACACCATTTTATGACTTCAGAGTTTTAGTATAGTTAGTATTTAATCAATATTTTTACATTGCATTTGTTTTTTTTTTTTTTTTTTTTTTAAGCAAAGTACTAAATAAATATATAGTAAAATGTATTTAAAGCTTTTGTTAACTAATCTGGTTGATTCTTAATATAAACTAAGCAAATAATAACTCTCTTCTTAAGATGTGATAAACTTGGTCATTTGACCTGTTTGACCCCTATGTTATGCCCCTGCAGTTTATATGCGAAAAAAGATCATGTTTTGGTAGCTATCACCTCTTAAAAGAGTGTTAATGAAACTAGTAACTGCGTCCATTTAAAAATCTAAAACCAAAAATTTTTCCTAGTCATATGTTTTATATTTGATGCAGTCATTTACTATACGAAAACTTAAGATTATGGATAATTAGAACCAAATTTTCAAATAACTACCAAATCAACCACCCTATATTAGAGGATTATTTAAAAAAAAAAAAAAAAAAAAAAAAAAAAAAATTTTTTTTTTTTAAAAAAGATCTTAAAAAAAAAAAAAAAAAAAAAAAAAAAAAACAAGCTTATTTTTTTGTTATTAAGTTTGGTGGTATTATTATTCCAGTTACCTTCATATTATAATTTAGTTCCGGAATTTAAATTTTCATAATGTGTGTTATTTTTTTTTTTTTTTTTTTTTTTTTTTTTTTTACGAATCCTTTATTCTATCACGAAATACATTGCAAAACATCCTCCCAGAAAGTAATAACGAAAAAATTCTTTTCAGTATTATTTTCTTTTTATATTTAAATATATATATATATATATATATATATATATATATATATATATATATATATATATATATTATATATATATATATATATATATATATAATATATATATATATATTATATATATATATATATATACCTTTTTTTTTTTTTTACCTTCTACCCCCTGACCACCCCATGAGGCGGCCACACTTCGCTAATGAAGCTTCCTGCCGCAGTCGGTCTCGTCCAGAGATCCTTCAAAGAAGTGATGCCCCAGAAGATTTTGGGGCGAGAGTTGGAAGGACAGCGTAATAGAAAGTGTTTCACGGTCTCCGGGGCCAATCCGCATCTAGTACAGGTGGGAGATGCTGCCTGGTTTATTTGAATTTGTGTTTGTAATGTTGTAAGTTTGGGTGGTGCCCGCATCTCAATCTTGCAAGTGAGGTTTGTAAGTGTCTTGGGAGGTTGTTGAAGTCGGGGTTTATTTCAGGGGGGGGTTCGTTTAGTGTGTTGTTTGGAGGTCTGTTGATCATGTATGAATGTGTTAGTTGATAATATTATATTTATATATATATATTTCTTTTTATATATTATATTATATTTATTTTTTTTTTTTTTTTTATATTAATTAATATATTTTTGATCTCTGGAGGACTAGGAAGGGCTAGTCACCTTCCATCTTTTCCTTATATGTTATTTTAGGAGATAAATACGTTTATGTCATTACATTTAATTAAGCGTTTTGTTATCATTATATTTCTTATACTTTTTTGCTATCATTATATTTTTTATGCTTTTTTGCTATCATTATATTTTTTATACTTTTTTGCTATCATTATATTTCTTATACTTTTTTGCTATATTTCTTATACTTTTTTTGCCATCATTATATTTCTTATACATTTTTTGCTATCCTTATATTTCTTATACTTTTTTGCTATCATTATATTTCTTATACTTTTTTTGCCATCATTATATTTCTTATACTTTTTTGCTATCATTATATTTCTTAAGTATTGCATTATTTTGTGTATCTTTATTAATGCAGGAACGAATGAAACTCCAACAGAAGAAACGGTTGACAACTACATCTCAAAACTACACACACTTTTGACGTCGAATCCGCAACAGCATCCAAAACTGGTTCAAAATGTTAAGCAAATTGTTAGCAACTTGCCGAACAACTAAATTGTGGTATTGTGGTTACAAGGGTCTTCATTAAAGAGCTGTTTCCCCTTCTTCTCCTTCTTTATACTGTGTATAAATATACTTTATTATTATTATTATTATTATTATTATTATTATTATTATTATTCATTTTTTTTTTTTTTTTTTTTTTTTTTTTATTATTATTAAGGGATTATTTTTTAATTAAAATTATTATTATTATTATTATTATTATTATTAAAATAATTTTTTTTAAAAAAAATTATTTATTATATATATATATATATATATATATATATATATATATATATATATATATATATATATATATATATATATATATATATATATATATATATATATATATATATATATATATATATATATATATATATATATATATATATATGAGAGTGTGTGTTTTCTTCGTTATCTAATATACTGTACATTATTTATCAAACCACACACTTTAAAAGGACTACTACCACTACTAAGCCACCAGTAATAATGTCATGGTTTTTAACCAATAAGTTATAACGTATGATTGTCTCTTTATTTTGAAAAATAAATAAATTTTTTAAGTTGGTGAAAGGTGCTTTATGGAGTTTCCCACTTGGTTATGTTAATTAATATCGTTCTGCATCTGCCTTGTTTATCTGTCCTAACCCGAACTCCCCCCCACCCCCAACAGTTGCTCTGTATATTTTATTATCACGTAAATAAAATATATCTGCTGCAAAATAATTTTTTTAATGAAGATGCAAGTCCAAAAATTGAAGATTAATTTTGTGAATTGTGGGTTCATTTGGTCCCCCAAGGGATGTAAAATCTAAAATATTAACGGTAGTGAATCCCGTTTCTGCTCCACGAGTGTTTCTTAAAGCTCGTCGCTTTTATTATTATTCCTTAAGAAGTGAATTGGTCTTTGCCAGAAACATTGGAATGGATTTATTACCCAAGTTTTGAAAACTTTTAAGTTCTATTATTTCAGTTTTTGTGTAATAGAATTTTTTTTTTGGATTTTATTAGTGTCATAAACTAATTGCAGATGATTATTTAATAATTGAAAGTTAATATCTATACATGACATAAAATTTTAGTATTGATATCCACCATACCTCTTAAAACCTTTTTGCCAAAAGTGTGAGTTTTCCAGAAGTTAATGGACATTATGAAATTACTCCGGATGGATATCAGTGGACATATGTCTGATACCTGTCCATATACAGATACATTATTATTATTATTATTATTATTATTATTATGTGGTCTTTCAGTAGTGTTATATTGTAGTAACTAATTTAAAGTATTTTCTTTTGGAGTTTAATCTTATTTTACTAATTTGATATATTTTATTTAATTTTTATAATGTTTTATTTAATAAACTAAAATTTCATACATTTGTTTGTTTCTGTGCCTATTTGGTTAACGGGGAGGTGTGAATGGTAGTTTGGGAACTATAGTAGTAGTAGTTACAGCTAAACTTACAATAGTACCATCTGTGGGACTCCAGAATTTTGACCCATGATGACCAACAGCTTATGATATTTTCAGACATTAATAGTTGTGAAGCTGAAATATCCATTGGTTGTTATTGTCCAATGGTCTGAAATGGAATTGTATTTTCAAACGACCGAAATCATTTCGCTGTGTTCCACCTTGTGTTGGAGTTGATGGCCGCGAAATGGTTGGTAATTAATAAAGCTCCTTTATGATCGTGTATCTAAATAATTTCCAATAACTTTGATATGGGGCTTTATTCCCTCGACAGACGTATGTATGGTTTGCCAGGCTTTGTAACCAGTGACAATTAACCTTCGAGGAGTAAAACCCCATAAAAGAGGGTTATGTTCCAATAGTTACAATCGTCTCCTGCAAGTCGTACTAACCGTTACTACAGTTTTATTGACCCTTTTCTCAAATTTCGATTCCTACTGTCGATAAGTCTGCTTTATCATTTTAACTTATCTTTAATGTGCCAATTCGCTTCATTTGTATTTTGTATACGATGTGGTTTACGGCGTATTGTTTTTATTTCTACTGAGAATTTCTTATGTTATCTGGAATAAGGTACCAAAGTTTCATGTAAAAATATTGTTAGGAAATTACGGGCTTTTGATCTCATTTTAAAAAGTTTGATTTATCTTATGTGAGAAACTGTTTATTTTTAACTTTAGAAGCGTTAATGGGTTGTCTTCCTCCTCTGTATTCGACCCATAACCAGTTCCTTTAGTTCTTCGAACTCGCCTGTTATATATCTCTCAAGATCTTCACAACATCATATACTTAGAGAATAGTCTTTCAGGTTTCCTTCCTTCATAGATATTTGACCTCTTGTTCTTATCTTTACCTGCTTCAACGACCATTTCAGAACTTCATTTTATATAATAGAATGAGCAATTATCCCCCATAAGTCCATTTTATGTATAATCTATTTGATAAGACCAAAATTCGTATTAATTCAGTGTTTGTTTAGGTTTGTGTTGTAAGGAAAAAACTTTACAAGTTAGCACCATTTGTCTTTAGAATTTTTATTAGTTTTGTAACTCGAAAAAAAAGCGAGTTAAATTTGAAGAAGAAAATTAAGGTAATTCAAAAAAAGTTCCTTAACAAATTGCAATGCCACATATGGCAGGAAGACTTTGAAAATCCTCTAATTAAGCCTTTTTTTTTTCCAACATTAGCAAACACTTTAACTGCCTATGTAATCCCTGTAATTAATTGACTGTTAAGTTTAGGAACTAAGGCTTTGTGTCAGATTCTACCGAAAGCTTTCGAAAGATCTAGAGCCACAGCGAAAAATTCACCGGAGCGGAGGACCAAGAAGTCAGAGAGAAGGAAAAGAAAATGGCCTTTTAGAGTGTTCCTTTCGAAAGTCATACTAGCGATCAGAGATAAGATTAAAACATTGAGATGTTTCCAAATCTTCCTGTTAAGGATAGATTCGAAAACTTTAGAAAGATCGGAGGTTTTAAGAAATAGGACAATAGTTGGAGGATTGAGAGGGGGCCCCTTCTTCGGCACAGGCTGAATGAGCGAACGTCTCCAGCAAGAAGGGAAGGTCGGAGTAGAGAATCGGAAAAGAAATAGTTTACCAAGCTCAGGAGCAGAAATTTTGAGAACCACAGGAGGGATACCATCAGGATCTTACACCTTCTTAGTGTAAAGGTAAGAGATAGTAGAAATGATAACTTTAAAAAGAAATTTCTATATTACATATAAATGATCTGGAAAGTTTCTAGAGAAGGAGGAGGAATAGTTTCGGAGATTTTACAAGAATGCAATAATGTGTTGTCGCTCAATTATAATCCATCCCAAAGTTGTATGTTGTTACCTAAATTTTTTTTTTTAAATTTTACCGATTTTTTGGGGTTAAAATTTTTAATTTTTTAAGTATCAAACTACCTTGGGACGGTTTATAATTGTGTGAGGAAAATATTTTTGCATTTTAAAGAAAATAGTTTTGAAGATCCATGGACCTACCTTTTTTTTTTTGGGGGGGGGTTTGACTGATCTAGCCCAATTTTTAAGAACACTACATAAAGGCCTAACCTTTACAAATATCCTTCAAATTTTGTTTTTACCGAAAAAACCAGTCATGCCCCCCCAAAAATTTTTTTTTTTTAATTTTTCCTTAAAATATTTTGACCCAAATTAATTTTTAGGGATTCATATAAAAAATTCCCCGAAACAAATTTTTATATATAGTCTTAGTGCAATGTTTCTTAAAATTTGGGCCAGCTCGATTCAAGTGACAAGATCCTGGCATCGAGAAAAAGGAGTGGTTTTAAAAAATCAAATTCCTGCCGAAACTCTCCTTTTTTTATGTTATAACTTTTTTGTTGCTTGACCGATCTGGACCAAACTTTTTTACGTACTGCAGGAAGGCATTCTCTTCAACTTTATTTCAGAGAGTTTTTTAATATGTCACGAACGAACTAAATTAAGAGCCAAAATATGATTGAAAAAATTTTCAAAACTTAAATTTTTGAAAAAAAAAAATTATCAAAACTCTTTTGCCTATAATTTTTTCTATCAATAAATCTAAAAAAAAATCCCCGCAATTAATATTTAGATATGGTCTTCCTACAGCGTTCCTGAAAGTTTGGGCAAGATTGGTCCAGTGACATGGAAATGGCATTGGATTTAAAGGAATACCAGTGCCGCTACAGAAATTTTACAATAATACAAAAATGTATATCTCGCCCATTTATGAAGGTACCCCAAATTTGATATTGGCACCATTTAGATTAAAAATTTTACTCGAAGATAAAAAATTGTCCAAAAATGTACGAACCACGCTATTATTTAACACTGTCTTTTCAAACAAATCCACATACAGAACATCTGATTACACTGGTATTCATATCATTTCTTCTGATGAGTCAAACATCCCATGAGACGTGAGCTCTGAATCAGGGCTGATCACTAACATATAACATACTCTAACTAGTTAAAGGCAAGAGATAATATAATGTCCTACCGATTTTTTGCCTATTATTAATAATAATAGTATTTTTTTCTTTTTTTTACAGTAGAATGATAAAATATTTAATGTTAACGGTAATAATCATATATATATATATATATATATATATATATATATATATATATATATATATATATATATATATATATATATATATATATATATATATATATATATATATATATATATATATATATATATATATATAATGATTACTTAAAGGCGTGGAAACGCGCCTGCAATAAATTCATAGCAATAATATTATATATATATATATATATATATATATATATATATATATATATATATATATATATATATATATATATATATATATATATATATATATATATATATATATATATATATAGTAATGCCTCGGTATACGTCTGCTTCGAAATAAGTCCAACTTGGTATACGTCCTGTTTTTTGCGAGAAAATTTTGCTTGGTATACTACCTTTGTTTGGAATACGACTCGAGACAAAACCACGACTCCCCATGAGCGTCAGTACGCCTCTTGCTACCATTCAATGAACAACTTGTGCTAATCTTTGCAGAAAAG
>SEYY01002820.1:145000-147500 GCA_009176605.1 Armadillidium nasatum | reverse complement strand
ATCTATCTATCTATTTATTTATTTATCCATTTATCGATCCATTAATATATCTGTTAATCTATCTATCTATCTATCTTTCTATTTATCTTTTGGTATCTTGGTTTCTTGATGTTATGGTCTCTTGGTTTGTTGGTATGTTTTTCCACTTAGTCCTTTGGTCTCTTTGTTGGTTCATCTCTTGTTGTTTTGTCTCTATCTCTTGAGACCTTATTATTTTGTTTTCTTGTTGTTGTTTTTTTATGTCATTTTTTTTTAAATACCTTTGGGCTTTTTATCTCTTATATTTTTGGTGTTCTAGTCTGTTTGTGGGTTTTTGTGGGTTTTGTAGGTTTTGTTGGTTTTGTGTGTTTTCTAGGTTTTGTGGGTTTTGTGAGTTTTGTTCTGTGGGTTTTGTAGGATTTGTAGGTTTTGTGGGTTTTGTGAGTTTTGTGGGTTTTGTGGGTTTTGTGGGTTCTTCATTGTTCACGATTCATTCATTAGAAAATTCTCGGAATATATATATATATATATATATATATATATATATATATATATATATATATATATATATATATATATATATATATATATATATATATATATATATATATATATATATATATATATATATATATTTATATATTTTTTTTTTTTTTTTTTTTTTTTTTTTTTTTTTTTTTTTTTTTTTTTTTTTTAATTTAAAAATAAAATTAAAATTTTATAAATTATATAACTATTAACTAATCTAAAATTCTAAAATTGAAATATGATAAATTTTGAAAAGTTTTCAAAAAATTTGCATGAAGTAATGAAAAGTTGAAAATCTTACAAGGGGAAATTTTTTTATAATTTTTATATAAAATATTAAGGGATATATAAAACTGATTTCTGCAGTTGAAGGGATATAATTGATTTCTGCAGTTGAAGGGATATAAATGATTTCTGCAGTTGAAGGGATATAATTGATTTCTGCAATTGAAGGGATATAATTGATTCTTGCAGTTGAAGGGATATAATTGATTTCTGCAGTTGAAGGGATATAATTGATTTCTGCAGTTGAAGGGATATAATTGATCTCTGCAGTTGAAGGGATATAATTGATTTCTTCAGTTGAAGGGATATAATTGATTTCTTCAGTTGAAGGGATATAATTGATTTCTGCAGTTGAAGGGATATAATTGATCTCTGCAGTTGAAGGGATATAATTGATTTCTGCAGTTGAAGGGATATAATTGATCTCTGCAATTGAAGGGATATAAATGATTTCAGCAGTTGAAGGGATATAATTTATTCCTGCAGTTGAAGGGACATAATTGATTTCTGCAGTTGAAGGGATATAATTAATTTCTGCATCTGTTTCTGTATTCAGAGGCTTGCATTCGATTTCTGTATTCTAAGGTTTGTCATCCACTTCTGCATTTAATGGTTTGGGATTCATATGCAAAGATAGTAATTTCTGCATTCAAAGGTCAAAATCTGTCTCTGCATCCAAATATTGTTATCAATTTCTGTATCCAAAGGTTTCTTATCCAATTCTGCATCCATGGGTTTGACACCCTTTTAGGTATTCAAAATTTGATATCCATTTTGGATTTAAAAATCGATTTCTGCAGATGAACGAATATAATTCATTTTGACCTCTCTTTCTTCATTCAAATGTTTGACATCCATTTCTTCATCCAAGTGTCTCTCATCCAGTTTTGCGTTAGAGGGTTTGACACCCATTTCTGTATCCAGGATTTTTTATCCACTTTTTTATCCAATTAAAAATCGATTTCCGTAGTTGAGGAATGTGTTTCTTTACTAAAATGTTTGTCATCTATTTCTTCATCCAAGGATTTTGTATCCATTTCTGCATCCAAGGATTTTGTATCCATTTCTGCATCCAAGGATTTTGTATCCATTTCTGCATTCAAAATGTCTGGAATCCATTTCTGTATCCAATAACTTGGTATTCAAATACAAAGATGATTTGTCATTTCTACATTCAAAGGTCAAATATTACTTTTATATCCAAATGCTGTTGTTATTAGTATCTGCATTCAAATGTTTGTATCTATCTACCTATCTATCTATCTATCTATCTATCTATCTATCTATCTATCTATCTATCTATCTATCTATGCAAACAAGGGATTGACAAGGATTTCTGTTTCCAAAATTATGACATCAATTTCTGCTTTCAAAAATATATAAAATCCATTTCTGTAGTTGAAGGAATATAACTGATATAAATATCGATTTCTACATCCAAAATGTTTGACACTCCATTTCTTCATCCATGGAAGATTTGCCAATACTCATTAATGGAGAACTCGACAACCGTCAATACCGATTACGTTTGACCTCGTTTGCTCAACTGAAAAATTTCGTTAAACAATTTCAAATTCGTGTTTCGTCTTCCCTTTGGAAGTGAAAAGAAATATCTATCTATCTATCTATCTATCTATTTATCTATCTATCTATCTAATTATCTATCTATCTATCTGTCTGTTTATCTATCTATCTATCTATCTATCTA
>SEYY01002820.1:115000-125000 GCA_009176605.1 Armadillidium nasatum | reverse complement strand
TCCAACTCATTTTAATTATTATTATTATTATTATTACTATTATTATCATTATTATTATTATTATTATTATCTATATCTTATTAATATTAAACTTGGACTAGGTTCATTTTGCGCGGTACACTATTAAGTAGCTTCACATTGTATTATAATATATATTATATATATATATATATATATATATATATATATATATATATATATATATATATATATATATATATATATATATATATATATATATATATATATATATATAATATATTTCTTTTAAATAAAAGTAAATGAATTATTATAATATTTTCAATTTAAATGCCGAAATTTTTTTTATTAAATTTTTTTTTTATTAAATTTTATTAATAATATAATATATATATATATATATATATATATATATATATATATATATATATATATATATATATATATATATATATATATATATATATATATCTCCTCCACCTCCACCTTCGCATACACTTCTGCCTCCGTCTCAACCTCTACCTCCTCCTCCACATCCACCTCAGCTTTCATTTCTGCCTCGGTCTCCACCTCCACCTCCAACTCCACCTCAGAATTCACTTCTGCCTCCGTATCAACATCCACATCCACCTCCACCTCCAACAAGAACATCTGCGTATCCCTTTGGGATACGCACATGAGCTTATTATTATTATTATTATTATTATTATTTTTATTATTATTATTATTATTATTATTACAAAAATAATTATTTTTATAAGATTTATTAATTAACCATTTACAAATAAGATTATTTTAAGACGATATATATATATATATATATATATATATATATATATATATATATATATATATATATATATATATATATATATATATATATATATATATATATATAAAAGTTGTTTGCTAAGTATGAAGGCGTTGTTCGCTCTTGTATGGAGTACGCTAAGCCTACCGGAGGTGGATCCAAATATCTATCTTTCTTTGAAAGGGTGGTGTCTATGGTTTTTCGTCTCCAGTCTCTTTTTTGACCATCGAACTGATCATCATATTCCATATACTATCGCAATTACAACCATAATGGTTCTTCTGAACTTCCTATTCGCATACTTCCTCCCTTGAGAAGTTCTCGTGCGACAAGCCTTTCTACGCAGTCTCTATCCAAAACGCTTACCCATTGACGTAACATCTACGCGCATTCTTACATGTACTCTACTGGTAAAGTTTGTAACACACTTCCTTTTTCTACTTTTACTATTTTCAATAGTTTCAAATACTGTGTATCGGGTCTTGTCGGCAGTTAATCAGATTAAGGCATCGATAATAATTTATTCTAAAGAAATACTTGAACAATCGCGTCATTCTGCTTGAATTATAATGAGATACTCTAGATAAAGGAGTCATTTTACGTGTATAACGAACTATTACGTAAAAAATTTTCCCGATAACGTTATTTAGTGTGTATAACAAATTTATTTATTTAAATGATGAACAAAGCGTCATTTTCTGTTTAACGCATACTTGTTAGAAGAAAAGACATTATTAATAAGAAATTAGCTTCACCAAATTATTTTTCTAAAAAGGAAAAAATGACGAACGCCATAGAGAGAGAGAGACACACACACACAGAGGAAGAGAGAGAGAGAGACTCCGAAAGACAAGTGCCATTTTGTGTGTATAACGAACAAGCCCTTAAAGGAAAACTCGAAGCGACAGAGATACTTCGTTTGTATTACGGGTACCTCTTAAGTAAAGCTCAAGACGGAATTAATTTGTGTGTCCAATAAAGTTCTATTTTTTTTTAAGCTCACCAAAATTGAATGAGGATCCATTTCTCGTTCCAACATTCTAAATAAACAATTTCGTTTAATTCTATTAGTTAAAATTTAATTTAATTTTTATTTTAAATTAAATAAAATATTTAATTTAATATTTTCTTTTTAATTCTATTTTTTTATTGCAAATGTAATTTAAATATAAAGAAAGTTTACTCGAGTTGAATAATTAGAGATAAGAAAAGATGAAAATTTTCAAGGTTGAAAAGACATTATTTTTAGAAAAAAGTCGCTTCACCAATTTATTTTCTAATATGAAAGGAAAAGACACATTATTTATAAGAAAGTAGCTCCACCAATTTATTTTTTTTAAATAAGAAAAGAAATAAAATATTATTTATAGGAAAGCAGCTTCACCAAATTATATAATAATTAAATATAATTTTCAAGTAAAACTTTTGTAATTTCACCGATTAGAAATTATATTTTAATATATCTTGATGAAGTGACTTTTTTAATCGTAAAAACATAAAAAAGTCACTCTACCAATTTACTTTCTACTAAGTTAGGGAAAGACATATTATTAATAAGAAAGTAGCTTCACCTAATTATTTTTCTAATATCAAAAGACATATTACTTATAGGAAAGTAGCTTCACCAATTTATTTTTATAATATGAAAAGGAAAGAAATTTATTATTTATAAGAATTATAATATAATATATATATATATATATATATATATATATATATATATATATATATATATATATATATATATATATATATATATATATATATATATATATATATATATATATATATATATATATATATATATATATATATATATATATATATATATATATATATATATATATATATATATATATATATATATATATATATATATATATATATATGCTTGAAGATGTAAATACATATCAAATACTCCTACATAATAGAGAAAATTTTATATTAATTATAATTTGTAAGAAAAATACATTAAAAATTGAATAAAAATAAAAATAACAAATAAATTAATATATCAAGAAATAAATATTAATAAATAAATAAATAATTTATTATCTTCCCACAAAATTGAAATTTAAAAAAACGTTTGAACTTTGATAAAAGAATTATTTTTTTTTCAATTCTACCTTTTTATTAATGGATCTGATGACGTCATGTGACGTTCACACTCTTACGTCAGAGCATGACGTAATACAAAAGATGTTGTGGAGTGATTCTCTCTCTCCTTTTATATATATATATATATATATATATATATATATATATATATATATATATATATATATATATATATATATATATATATATATATATATATATATATATATATTATATATATATATATATATATATATATATATATATATATATTATATATATATATATATATATATATATATATATATATATATATATATATATATATATATATATATATATATATATATATATATATATATATATATATATATATATATATATATATATATATATATATATATATATATATATATATATATATATATATATATATATATATATATGTATATATATGATTCGGCCGTCGTGGGGAGTGGATGTGCCTAAAAGCAGAAGTGGGAAGAATCAGAAAGAAGATTGAGGAGAGAAAAGAAGAGAAGGTATGTGCATTAAGATAGTACTGAACAAAACGTTTTAAAAAAGTAATAGTAATTTATTTTAAAATAAGAATTTTAGAAAATATTTTTACATTTAAAAAAAAAAATAAATTAAATGAGTTTCTATAAAATTATATCTCAAAATCTATAGAAGAGCAACAAATCTTTCAAGATAATGTACTTTCGGCTTTTAATGAAAAATGAAACCTTAACATCAAGAATTTAAAATTTAAAAAAATGAGTTTGAAAATCGACGACAGGATCGGATCATGTGAGGAGAACTAGAAGCAAGGACGACAGGACTAGCCACTCGGCCTGATGATTACTCTGCCAACAGCTTGTAACAACTCCAGAACCAGCATTGGAAACCATAGCTCAAAGAAGCACAATCTTCTGGAGAGCTCTGGGAGAGAGTGTTTAGAGGATAATTGGAAAAAGATGCTGGTCCTACTGAAAGGGTGAAAACCCTACCAATTAGTTTGGATAAGACTCATGGACCGTCATTGAGACCAACGAGCCCTTTTAGAGGGCTCTGGGAGGACTTTTAAGAGCAGATGGGGAAAGATGCTGGTTCCACTGACAGGATGAAAACCCTTCCTGGGAGAGGATATATATATATATATATATATATATATATATTATATATATATATATATATATATATATATATATATATATATATATATATATATATATATTATATATATATATATATATATATATATATACTAACAGGACGGATGAACTAATCAATTCTCGTAATTGACGTGAGAAGAAAAAAAACCAAGAACGTAGGCAAGCACGAACACACACACACACACACACACACATACACACACCACACACACATATATATATATATATATATATATATATATATATATATATATATATATATATATATATATATATATATATATATATATATATATTATATATATATTCTTTTTTATTGATTCTTGGATACGCTGACCTTGTTAGTGTTAATTGACCTTTGTCGTAATTTGTTGACCTTGTGGTAATAGTATTTCTTATTTTTCCCTCACTGTTATTTACTCTTAAGATAAAGCTGACCTTGCAGTTAACTGACCTTGTTTAATTAGTTAACCTTGTCCTGATAATATTTATTTTTCTCTATTTTTTTTTTTAACTCTTAAGATAATCTGACCTTGCAGTTAATTGACCTTGTTGTATTTAGTTAACCTTTTCATAAGAAGCTGACCTTGTTGTAAAAACGATTATCTTCCTCTCGCTGTAGCTAACTCCATCAAAATCTGACCTTGCAAATAAATTATATTTTTCTCTAATTGACCTTGTCGTAATAAGCTGACCTTCTCCTAATAATATGTTATTTTTCCCTCACTGTTTTATCTCCAGGATGAGCTGACCTTGCAGTTAACTGACCTTGTCGTAATTAATAAGTTGACCTTGTTATAGTAATATTTCTTACCTTTTCTTCATTTCAATTCAATCTAGCTAACCTTGACTTAAGCTGACCTTGCTATAATAATATGTTGTATTCCTTTCATTATTTTACCTTTAGTATATATAAACTGACCTTTCAGTTAACTGACCTTGTCAAAATAAGATGACCTTGTTGCAATAATATATGTTTTCTCTTCTTCATTGTTTTAACTACGATTTCTGACCCTTCAGTTAGTTGACCTTGTCATAATAAATTGACCTTGTCCCTTTTCTTCATTGTTGTTAACGCCAAGATAAGCTGACCTTTCAATTAACTGACCTTGTTATAATTAGTATAAAAAAAGTGTAGTTTAACTGGTAACTAAACACTAAAAAAAATTATTTTCAAAGTGTTAATAACACATCATAAATATGAATTAACGGATAAAATAACACATACCAATTAAACGTTATTTTTTTTTTTTTGTTTTAAGCTGAAGGTTAAAATTAAAAAAATAATGCGTGTATGATATGCGTTTAAAATAGAAATAACGTTTATCGAATGGTTATCGTTTATATGTGTTATATAACACGTTGTTGATCAACAAAATAAATCTGTTAAAACGTATTCAAGTTTTTGGATTTTACTTGGCCAGTTAAATTACATTCGTTTTTTAGCTTATCTTTTTTTTCAAAATCACCACTCACAGGTCGAGGGGTACGGGTGGCCAAAGTCACCCGTAGACAAAATGTTCGTGTGCCATGCATTTGTATCTTCAAAACCATATACCGAATTCTACAGTACATTACAAAAATTGTCCCAACGAATCGTTGGGACAAGTGGCAAAAATGTCACAGAAAATTGAATCGTTGGGACAAGTGGCAAAAATGTCACAGAAAATTATTTTCAGTCATTTTCATATTAGAAAATAAATCGGTAAAACGACTTTCATTATGCTTAACATGTCTTTTCTCGATTAAAAATTTAACGGTCACATTTTTGCCATTTGTCCCAACGATTCGTTAGGACAATTTTTGCAGTGTAGCACTAAAATATCAGTACTCAAATATTCTTTCTTGAAAATTTAAGAATTTTTTAAAAATTTCCTAATTATAAAAAAAAAAAAAAAAAAAAAAGATCCTTTTGAAACAGTTGCCAATTAGTAATATTTTATTTATTTTACTTTTATATATGGAGAAAATTGTCAATTAGTAATATTTATTTTACTTTGATATAGAGAGAGTTACCAATTAGCAATATTTTATTTATATTACTTTCATATTCGGAGTTGCCAATTAGTAATATTATATATATATATATATATATATATATATATATATATATATATATATATATATATATATATATATATATTATAATAGTACTAGGTCTATATCCTTTAACCCTTTATTAAGTATACAGTATTCATTCATACTATATATGATAAAATAATATAAAACTTTAAGTACTATCACTATAAATTTAATGTGCATGGTCTTAATATATTACATGCTATATTCAATGAACCATCATCCACTACAAAAAATACTGCCCGTTTGAGTATATATATATATATAATTCTCTCTACTAAATTAATATATAGTTCGATTTCTAATATATAATGGTACATTATTCGTTATTAACCCCGTCCGGCGCAGCTGTATATGCTAGAATTACGCGTTCATATTGTTATGCTATTTTTATTATATATCTCCTAATTTTATTTTATTAAATATTTATCTGAGTCTTAGCTCCTACCGTTATATAATAATATTTTTGACTCCATTATAGGTACATAATTACTCGTAACTTACTTTCTTATATTGTGTTTAGCATCACATTCTATAAAATTAACTCATTCTATTTAACTGATAAGTATATAATTTTCTAGATCTCGATAGATTAGTAGCTGGTTATCTATTTTTATTATCAATATTTTTTATATCATTAATTATTAATGTCTCTATAGTACCTATATCTAACAGTATATACACTTATCTATAAAGTTTTTTACTCATTTCTATTTATATTTATATATTAATATTAATGTGTACTAATGAAATAATTGTCAATATAAATATTATATATTGTGTATATATAGAGAGATGAGAAACTTGTGAGAGAGGAGAGTGATGAGAGAGAGAAACAGAGAGAGAGTAGTAGACAACGTTTTGTCTTAGTTAGTAAATTAAGTGAACCAGCTTACGTTAAGGTATGTAGGTAAGGTAGGTTTCTTCAGGTATAATTTTAGGTACGTTAAGTTAGTAGCGTTAGACGATTATGTTTTAAGCTATGAACTATGCGCTTAGTTTTACGGATTCACTGCGTACTCTGTAAAGTTAAGGTTACATAACGTAACCTTATACCTATTATTTCTCATAAGCTGAACACTAATATCAGTCAACCACTCCTAACTCGTGACCTATATGACTAACCTAAACATATACCCCCACCTACCGTACCAAACCTTACGTTAATCTTTATCATTCCTTTCCCTAACCTAAGCAGAAATGTTTCTCTCCTCTCTCATTATCTCTCTGCTCTCTCTTTTCTCTCTCTCTCAATCTCTCTCTTCTCTCCTCTTCTATAGCCATTCCACTTCTTCCCTTTCTATTAACTTAATTCATTCTCTGTTTATTTCTCTTTATTTATTTTTTTTATTATATATATATATATTATACTATTATTATAATATTCATTATATTTATTATTGCTATTATTACTAATATTATAGTTATAAATTATTATTATATTATACAAATCTTTGCTCTTGTAATTAAATTTACGAATTAATATTATTATAACCTACTATATTACTATATTAATTATATAAAGAATAGATATGAAAATAATTAATTTTACGTTTTCTGTAAGTGCTAATCACTTCTATCTGCGTGGCGTTAATACGTTATTTAGTACTCTCACCCTTCATGATAATTACTGTATTATATATATTTAGCACTCATAACTCAATATCTATAATATACTTATTTACTTACTAATTATAGTGATTCCACAAGTTACATTCAAGCCAGTTACCTATCTATTCAATTATTCTAATATAAATATGTAATACTTATAATATTCATTATTGATATAAGTAACCCTATATGAAGAGATTTACATTTTTTACTATTAAAGTTCATTTGCCACCTCTCTGCCCAATCCAAAGGAATCTATCTAGATCACCTTAAAGATTTATACATCCTATCATTATTCTTACTGAGGTGACCACTTTAGTAACATCTTGCAAACTTAAAAGCCTTACATTTAAGACCTTTGTTTAAATCACTTATATATATACGGTATATATATATATATATATAATTTTATATATGTATTGAACACTTATTTATATATATATATATATATTATATATATATATATATATATAGTAGTATATGAGTTGTATTCTGATGCCAGGCGAGACTTCACCAATAAAGTATACCATGATGAGCCGCAACTCTTTAGATTGTGAATCTGCTCTGTCTTATACATTCAGTATTGATGAGCTATGTGCATAACTCCTAGACATTTGTTGTACTTAAACTTGATCATTATCTCTTGGTATATTAGACTATGTTAGTTATCTTTTTGTGCCAATATGTGATGTGTTTTAGATTCATCATTATTATATTTACTCTTCTCTTATTTATAGTATTATGTTACGTAGGTTATACCAATTTGTTCACCACTTGAGTGTGGCTGCAATAATTACTAACATTTGCCGTTTCCTTTTAATCGAATACCTAAATATTTTCCTAGTTAATACTATCTTTTTTATAATAGTGGATATAATTATGCCTTGTTTTTCACTAAGATTCTAAGGTATATAATCTTCTCCATATAAGCTCTATTTAGATTTCGTTTAAATCAAAACTCAGTTGCCTTTGCATTCTCTTTTCTTACTTATATTAAGTGTTTTTCTATACTATCCACTATTTACTCTGACCCGAAGTCAGGTTTAAGCCTCATCTTTTTGTTTTTTGTCAAATTGTTTTGTGTTTTAATAACCGAAGAATATTTATAATTTTCGAGTTTTTTAAATTTTTTTTTTTTTTTTAATAAGTTTTATGAAATTATTTTACAAATTCATTCGAAGCACTATCTACTGAAATAACTCATTTCAAAATCGATAGAGTAAAAAGCTAATTAACTAAATAAAAAATAACTATACCAAAATTACAATCCAGTACACTGCTAGTGGCAATTGAAAGAGTGTAGATTTTGTTAGTGTGTGACAAATTCCTAATATATTAACTTCGTTTCTTTTACGCTTTTTTTCTTTTTCTTCTTATCTTCTTTTTTCTTTTTTTATATCAAATGTCTCAATCCCTTACTTTAATCTGCATTAAGTTATATAGAGTAGATTAAGACCATTTTCATGTTCTTATTAACTGTTTATTGCTCAATTATTTAATTTTTCGTATTTTTTCTTCCTCATATTGGTTTCTTCTTTATTAGAAATTTTTACACTAATTTGTGTGTATATCGATTATAAGTTTCCTTTAATTCTCATCTATCATATAACAAATCATCAAGTAACACTCGCCTTTCCCCTCCGTTGGAACGTTATTATTATTTGAATTATATTACTTGTGTTGTGTTAATTCTTACTCCTCTCCAGATTATTTAATAAACATAGCTTTCTTTATAGTCTTGAACTTGCCTTCTGCATTAGGTTCTATTCATCTTTTTGTTCTATTTTCTATTAAATTTATTTAATCTAAATTCTTATATGACTTGATAATTATATTTAATGTTTCACTTCATTATGTTCACTTATTATTATCATTATCGGAAAATATAATATTTATTACTCCTCTTCTCATATCCTTTATTACTATATTCTATATATTCTTCTTTTATTTCTCATTTATATGTTTCCTATTATTCTATTTTAATTTTATTATTTTTCACCAGAATTAATAATTATTATGTATATTATATATTCTTTGTTTTTCTCCTCTCTACAATCTATTGCTCATTATTGAATATATCATCCTTATCGATATATCCGTAAGAGTATACGCCTTTATTTTATTATTCCTAGAGTGTGATTCTTTCTATTCGTCCTTAATCCTTCACCATTACTATGTATGAGTATATTCCTTTTGCTGTGATTTAACACTCAAACTTTCCTCCAGGCCCTTCTCTCTCCGGTTTATT
>SEYY01002820.1:97500-110000 GCA_009176605.1 Armadillidium nasatum | reverse complement strand
TGTGCGTATCATGTCTAGGAGGCATCTTATAGTGGAAATTTTTGTTTTTCTTCATGCACATGTTAATTGGGGTTTTTGAGTGAAGACAAAGAGCAGTGTTTTTTTGGAATTTTTGGAATTTTTCAAGTTTTTGGAATTTTGCTTCGCTCGATTGGGTGTAACAATACCACGCTGGAGAAGCAAAATTTAGAGTGGTTATAATATAATCTTTAAATGACAAAGTGGCAGTCTGCTAAATAGTTTGGAGGGTGCATGACAAGTAATATGTTTAATTTTGTGTTTGCTGAGCATATGTGGTGAATGTGAGATGGGAAAGTGAAGTGGGCGTTGAATGTGAGATGGGAAAGTGAAGTGGGTTTTGAATGTGAGATGGGAAAGTGAAGTGGGCGTCGAATGTGAGATGGGAAAGTGAAGTGGGTTTCGAATGTGAGATGGAAAAGTGAAGTGATTGTCGAATGTGAAAGGGAAGGTGAAGTGGGCGTCGAATGTGAAATGGGAAAGTGAAGTGGGCGTCGAATGTGAAATGGGAAGGTGAAGTGGGCGTCGAATGTGAGATCAAGAATCTTTAGGGATTCATCGAGTTCAACGTTTTGATGATGCATAGTTTTATGTGAGTGTTAAAGGAGAATTATTATTATGATTATTATTATATTATTATAATTATAATTATTATTACTTTAATATATATATATATATAATTTTTATCAGCATAATTTTTATCTTTTAGTTTGATATCTGTTGATAAGGAATCAATCATTTTGTTATTGTTGACATTCTCGTCATCTGGCACTGTCGACAGATCTTCTAATTAGATTCCTTGACCCTCATCATCTGACATCTGACATCTGGCACCATCGACACACACTTGCTGTAATTGAATTTATTGATTTTATAACCTTCGACATTTGACATTATTAACTATCAACTATTACTATTAACTATTCACTATTCTGCTATTCACTTATTTTGCTGCACTTATATCTGGTACTGTCGACAAATACTTATATCTGGCACTGTCGACAAATACTTATACCTGGCACTGTCGACATAATACTTATATCTGGCACTGTCGACAAATACTTATATCTGGCACTGTCGACAAATACTTATACCTGGCGCTGTCGACAAATACTGTTCGATTTGGGTTCCATATTTCTTTGACTCTCGTCGTCTGGCATATTCGACAATTGTTACTATGATTCAATTTATTGGTTCTATGATTCATGATAAATTCCACTATCGACAAATGTTCTATTTGGGACCTTAGATTCTATGACCCTCATCATCTGACATGATCGACAATTCGATTCATTGGCTCTATGATCCATGGTAGCTTCCACTACCGACAAATATTCTAGTTTGGTCTTAATTTGGTCTATGACCCTTGTCACTTAGCATAATCGACAATTGTTTCTATAATTTGATTCATTGGCTCTATGACCCGTGGTAACTTCCACTATCGACAAACATTGTTCTTGGATCTTTAGATTCTATGACCCTTGTCATCTGGTATAAACAACAATTCGATTCATTGGCTCTATGACCCACTATCTACAAACATTGCTCAAAATGGGTCCTTAGATTCTACGACCCATGTCATTGACATAAACGACAATTCGATTCATTGGCTCTATGACCCACTATCTACAAACATTGCTCAAAATGGGTCCTTAGATTCTACGACCCATGTCATTGACATAAACGACAATTCGATTCATTGGCTCTATGACCCACTATCTACAAACATTGCTCAAAATGGGTCCTTAGATTCTACGACCCATGTCATCTGACATAAACGACAATTCGATTCATTGGCTCTATGACCCACTATCTACAAACATTGCTCAAGATGGGTCCTTAGAATCTTTGACCCTCGTCTTTTGCCACTATCGACATTTATTGCCACATTTGGTGTTTCCTAGATTATAAAGCCTTGCTCCAAAAGACAATTAATTTAATTTAATATTTAAATTTAATGTAATAAAATTTAATTTAATTTGATTTAATTAAATGTAATATAATTTAATTTAATAATTTAATTTAATTTAATGTGATTTAATTTAATTTAATATAATATAATTTAATTTAATATGATTTAATTTAATTTAATGTGATTTAATTTAATTTAATATAATTTAATTTAATTTAATTTAATGTAATATAAGTTAATTTAGTTTAATTTAGTATAAATTTTTTATATAGATTTAATCTACGATTTCCACTACTTATTTTTCATTTTTAGTTAGTTTTGTATCTACATCATCTACTTTCCTTTCATACTTTTATTTTTTAGATAATTTCATATCTACTTTCCTTTCTAGATAATTTTGTATCTATTTTCATCTACTTTCCTTTTTAGATAATTTCACATCTACTTTCCTTTTCAGATAATTTCGTATCTACTTTCATCTACTTTTCCTTTCATACTTTTATTTTTAGATAATTTCGTACCTACTTGTACACATGTATATGTGTATAGATATGTGCAGCTTTGTCTGTGTGTATGCAATTATCTTTATATTTTGATTAAAATACTAACATAAACGTCTCTCTCTCTCTCTCTCTCTCTCTCTCTCTCTCTCTCTCTCTCTCTCTCTCTCTCTCTCTCTCTCTCTCTCTCTCTTTCTTTGTCTGTCTGTCTGTCTGTCTGTCTTTCTGTCATTCTGTCTCTCTCTTTCTCTTTCTCTCTTTATCTGTCTGTCTGTCTTTCTGTCTCTCTCTCTCTCTTTCTCTACGTTATCTATGGCAAATATATTTAAATTGCTTAGAGTATATATATATATATATATATATATATATATATATATATATATATATATATATATATATATATATATATATATATATATATATATAGAGAGAGAGAGAGAGAGAGAGAGAGAGAGAGAGAGAGAGAGAGAGAGAGAGAAAATTATTTTGTTCTTATTTAGAGATTCTTGGTTGTAGAGCAAGCCATTATCTCCCAGTTAAGATGTCTATTATGATGATGGAGTTAATACAGGGTGCTCCTAAAGTTTTTTTTATTAATACAGGGTATTCTTAATTTTTATTTTTTTTTTTTTTTTTTTTTATATTGAGAAGAAAGTTGTCCACTACTTTACGACGATTTGTATTACTCCGGGATATAATATTTGAAGGGTCTTTCTTAAGTTTCGAAAATATTTTGTAAATGCGATGGAAATAAATTGCCTTGGATTTTATGTACACCCTGTATAAGGTTCAAGTCTACAAGAGTTTTTTAATATGTATTGTTATCATAATAATCAAGGGTTTTTGTATGTACCCTGTATTACGCAGGTTAAAAAGGGGTCTTCATCAAGGGTCCTTGGAGTTCTTCAAGAGCACAAGAACTTAAACACAATTATGCAACGAGAGGGACCCTGTACGTGAATTTGGAGATACATATAATTAAATAAACCTGTTTATGTACCCTGTATTAGGCAACTTTAAAAGGAGCCTGTATCAAGCCCCAAAATATATGCAATTCTTCGTGTCTTTAAGTTTACTTTCCTCAAGAAATTTCTTTCTTAATTTTTATTATTACTTTCTTTAAATACATTTTTTCTTCATTTTTTACTTTCATTTCTCATTTCATATTTTTTTTTAATTATACTATAAATTACTTTCAATTTTAACACTTTCTAACTTTTTTTTTTTTAATTTTTATATATATTTACTTACTTTTTTTCAACTTTGTTATTTTTTTCCATTTTATTTCCATTAAATTTCTACTTTCAACTTTGTTATTTTTTTTCCATTTTATTTCCATTAAATTTCTACTTTCAACTTTGTTATTTTTTTCCATTTTATTTCCATTAAATTTCTACTTTCATTTTAAGTTACTTTCGTTAGTACTTTCTTCTACTACTTTCATTTATAGATAATTTCGTATCTATTTTCATCAAATATTTTTAATTTCATTTAACTTTGTACCTACTTTCTACTCCCATTTTCATTTTAATTTAATTTTCAATCTACTTTCCACTACTACTTTCGTTTATAGCTAAATTTGAATCTACTTTCATCTACTTTTAACTTCTTTCAATCTTAGTTAATCTCACATCTACTCTAGTCTATTTTCTTTTAATACTTTCATTTTCAGTTCATTTTGCATCTACTTTCTTCTTTAATACTTTCATTCTAAGATAATTTACTATCTACTTTCATTATACTTTTACTTTCAAACATTTGTACCCCTTTCACCTACTTTTCTGTTTTACTTTCATTTCAGTTCAGTTTTTATCTACTTTCGTCTACTTTAATATTATCTTTTTAATAATAATAATAATAATAATAATAATAATAATAATAATAATAATAATAATAATAATAATAATAATAATAATAATAATAATAATAATAATAATAATAATAATAATAATAATAATAATAATAAATAATAATAATAATAATAATAATATAATAAATAATAATAATAATAATATATAATAATAATTATTAAAATACTAATGGTGAATTATTATTATTATCATTATGGCTATTTTCATTATTACCATTAGTAGTAGAAGTCCTTGTGGTATATATATATATATATATATATATATATATATATATATATATATATATATATATATATATATATATATATATATATATATATATATATATATATATATATATATATATATATATATATATATATATATATATATATATATATATATATATATATATATATATATATATATATATATATATATATATATATATATATATATATATATATATATATATATATATATATATATATATATATAATATATATATATATATATATATATATATATATATATATATATATATATATATATATATATATATATATATATATATAAATAGGAGTGATAGGACCTCTATTCTTGAGGCGGAATTTAATAATAGCTAAAATAACCAAAACAAATCTAAACATAATTTATTGCCGATTAGTATCGGGTCATCCTATACTTCTACCCATTATCAAGGCTATGAGTATAAGGAAGAATATAAAATAAAATTACGACGTATATAAAATTTAAAAAAGATATTACATATAAATTATATCAATAAATAAATGAATGAAAATTATTATTATATAAATAAATTGTAAAACGTACGACCATAGTAAAAAAATTCTACTTCAATAACAAAATATTTTTATGAATGCAAATTTTCATTCAAATTTGGAGTGTGGTGCCAAATATATAAGGATTCTAAATTATGAAGGTCAGGTTCGCATTCAGAGTCTAAAATTATAAAATTTGAATCCTGTATAGGATGATTCTTTTGAAGAGAACGTGAGTTAATTAATAGCCGAATATGGGGGATGGTGTGAAAATGTTCCAAAGTTCTATAAGAGATGGCTTTATGCTGAGCAGTGCGAACTGAAAGACTTCGTGTAGTCTTTCCTATGCAGGTAACATCGCAGCCCAGCCACCACTCTTCTATCTGTTTATCACTGATGAGCGTAAAGGTAAGGGAAGTTTTTATTATTATTATCATCTTATGAATGGTATAATAGGAAAATGTTATAAGTAGAAATCACTTGAAAAGTACAGATGTCCAGAACCACAGAAGTCAGAATTCTAGCTTTACTTTCAAAACTGGCAACCTTGAGATTTTCTGTCTCTTAAAATCAAAATATATTTTTTTTAATTTATATTTTCAGTTTTAAAATTTGATGGTTATAGATTTGTAGATTTTCGAGAAATAAAAATTCTTCTCACGTCAAAACATCCCAAAATCTCAAAATTCCTAATCCTTAAATTCCTAAAATTCAAAAAACCTAAAATTCAAAATTTCTAAAGAACAAAAATCCCAAAATTCAAAATTTTTAAAGAACAAAAATCCCAAAATCCAAAATTTCCTTATTCCTAAATTTAAAAAAAAAAAAAAAAAAAAAAAAAAAAAAAAAAAAAAAAATTTAAAAAAAAAAAAAAAAAAAAAAAAATTTAAATTAAAATCTAAAATCTTCTATTTCTCAAATTTTGAAAATCCAAAATTTCTATTAAAAAAAAAAAAATAAAAAATATAAAAAATCCAACAACTCAAAATCTCAATTTCCTAAATCTAAAAAATTCAAATTCCCAAATCATAAAATCCCAAAACCCAAAATCCCAAAATCCCAAATCACTTTAAAGAAAGATTACTTTTCTTCCACCTATTTTTATTGATATAAGTATTAAAATAAACTCTGAATAAAAGGAGGGAAAAATACTTCTTTATAAATAGAATTTTCTCTTTTAAAGGTATTTTTCCCTTTTTATCTCAAGCATAAAAGACCCATTTTGAAAGATTAATAGAAAAGTGGGTGGGCGAATAGATGGGGAGGGGGGAGACCTTCCCCCCTCAACTAAGTCCTCTTCCAATTTTACATACCTCACTCCTACCCCCTACCCCTACCCCCTATAACCTCTCACAACCCCCTACAAACTCTCAGCACTCATTCTTTCTCTGAATTTTTTTTCTCCTTTTTTTCTCCTTTGCGATGCTGACCATAAATAGTGAATGTCGCTAAAAGGGTTTCACATAAAGGTTGCCAGAAAAAAAGGAAAAAAAATGGAATCGCAATTGAAGGACTATCGATCAAACCTTTATTCAACTGAGTCTTAAGTAAGTTTCCGCCACCATTATTATTATTATTATTATTATTATTATTATTATTAGTAGTAGTAGTAGTAGTAGTATTAAGTTATATAAAAATAAATATAAAAAAAAAAAAAAATAATTATAATTATTATTATTATTATTATTTATTTATTATTATTTGACTTACAGAACATCATTTCCATCCCAGAAATAATATTCGGGAATTATTATTATATTATTATTATTATCTTTTTATTATTATTATTATTATTATTATTATTATTATTATTATTATTATTATTATTATTATTATTATTATTATTATATTATTATATTATTATTATTATTATTATTATTATTATTATTATATTTATTATTTTTTTATTAAATTATTATTATTATTATTATTATTATTATTATTATTATTATTATTATTATTATTATTATTATTATTATTATTATCAATTTCATTATTATTATTATTATCATTATTATTATTTTTATTATTAACGTTATTACTATTATTATCATTATTGGACTCATAGAACATTTATTATTACTCGGGAATAAAAGAATAAGGTAGGCCAGCTCATTATAGTAGGCAGTCTCATTATAGTAAGCTACCTTATTATAGTAGACCACTTCATTAAAGTAGGCTACCTTTTCATAGTAGGCTATCTTATTACAGTAAGCTACCTTATTATAATAGACTGTTATTAAAGTAGGTAAATCATTAAAATAGGCCATCTCATTGTAGTAGGTGACCTCTTTAAAGTAGGCAATCTTATTAAAATGGTAGGCCATCTCATTATAATAAGTCAACTTATTAAAACAGGCCACCTTATGATGGTAGGTAATCTCATGAAAAAAGAACTAATTAAAGTGGGTCACCGAATGAGAGGGCGAATGAGAGGGCGAAATCTAACAAGGAGAAGCTTTCTTTTAACTATTTAATGATGCTCTTGTGAGGTTAACCTTTGGAGGGGAGAGAGAGAGAGAGAGAGAGAGAGAGAGAGAGAGAGAGAGAGAGAGAGAGAGAGAGAGAGAGAGAGAGAGAGAGAGAGAGAGAGAGAGAGAGAGAGAGGGATTGACATATATTGTGTCCTTATTTATGTTACCTTAAGGCCAAAGTAATTTGATTTACTGTAGCGTCAGTGATAGACCAACCCAAGGAAATTCGAAGGAGAGTCCCTGGAAAGAGTCACTAAATCTTTCTTTATTTTCATGACACCGTTAAGAGGGAGAGAGTAGAACAGAACCGAACAAAATACTTTTTCTTATTAATATTGTTATTATTAGTAGTAGTAGAAGTAGTAGTAGTAAATGCGTGGTGACATATGATGTATGAAAGTTGCTGACGGTGTAGATTTGGTCTTTGGTCTTTGTAATGTTCTTTCCAGTCACACTACATAAGTGTGGATGATGGGGCAACTTCTTCCTTTCCTATAATATAGCGAAATTTCTCCAAGGTATTGATTTATCTCCTACTTTTATCTTTCCTATCATTAACCATTTTGAAAAAATTTCTACATTTTCTAGCTAGTTAGTCTAATACTTTCTCCCCGTAGTATTTTACCTACTTATTTCTAAACCAATATTTTGTTTTTCTTTCACATTTGGTTAGGATATATTTTCTTCTATTATGTTCATGTTGGGTCAACCAATTTTGAACAACTCTTGAAACATTCAGCTTGTATGCACACTCTCTCACAACTGTTATTACAGAAACTGCAGTGCAAGTTCTCGGTAGAGTTGGTAATACAGAGGGTGCAATGCAAGTGATCGGTAGTGTTGGTAGTACAGAGACTGCAGTACAAGTGTTCGGTAGAGTTGGTACTCAATATATCACACTTGTTTTGTGTGGTGAATAGCAACTTCAGATTGGTTTCTTTTGGAATATTCTATTTCTCATCCACTGCTATGAAAAATCTACTGTTTGCTTTTTCTCATCGAACACAATTATTATCACTTAAAGATGCAGTTCTGCTTTCACTTTAGAAATTACTGTAAAAAAACTAATTTTGAAATAGATGACGTTTGCTCCTGTTGGCAAGTAGTTACTGCGTCCCCTTATCGAAATGAAATATGAATGAGAGAGAGAGAGAGAGAGAGAGAGAGAGAGAGAGAGAGAGAGAGAGAGAGAGAGAGAGAGAGAGAGGAGAGAGATAAAAATTTTGAAAATATAATTGCTTATACTACATGAATAAAATTTTAATTTTGAAATATTATCATTCATTCCCCCCACAAGCTCCCACTCTCCCTAAATGTATCAAACTTTGAATAACATTCAACATTACACCCTCCCCTTCCCCCAACTCTCTAAAGTAAAGGAGTTAAAGGGGGGGGGGAAGATCAGAACCAAATGGGTAAAGGCTTGTGACCTGAATACAGCCTACTAGGGTTAAGGAAAACAACCAAAACAAGGATCAAATCAAAGGCCGACATGATCCAATAATACACGTAATTGGAAAGTGTAAGGGTGATAGAGAGATAGCGGAAGCAGAAGAAAGGAATGTGTTCCATTCAAAGAATGAGAACAGCGGTCAAGCCTCTGGTCATAGAATTTGTTATAAAGGATAAGAATGTGTGAAAAAACAAGCCGCACGGGTTCTCCTCAATGGAGGAGATATGCGAAAAGACAGTTCTGAAGACCAGAAAGAGATCTTAGAGAGTCAGTGATAGCAGAAGAGCTTAATAAGTCGAAAAGCCGTACACTCCACCCTCTCAAAAAGAGTTTTAAGTGCCAAACAACCCATATGAAATATTAGCCCTATATATATATATATATATATATATATATATATATATATATATATATATATATATATATATATATATATATATATATATATATATATATATATATCATATATAGTATATCATATATATATATATATATATATATATCCATATATACCAGTATACTATCATATATATATATATATATATATATATCATAGTATACTATATATATATATTAGGGTAAATGCTTTCTCCTTTCATGTTGCAATCAACCTTTTAGAATGAATTTCCCTTTGAAGTAATTACACAAGATAATATAATATATATATATATATATATATATATATATATATATATATATATATATATATATATATATATATATATATATATATATATATATATATATATATATATATATATATATATTATATAATTAATAAAGGCTCTCCATGATTTTGTAGTTTATAGAAATTTTGAGTACAGGGTGTTGCGCTAAACCTTTTAAACTTTTTTAGCTGAGGAGGAAATTATGATACAGGGTGCTCCTAAATTCTTGGAATTATTAAAGGAAAAAAAAAATAGAAGCAAGGCTTTAATTAAATAGTTAATTTAATAAAAGCAAATCTGTGTATGTGTAAATATCAGCCGAGGGAGAGAGAGAGAGAGAGAGAGAGAGAGAGAGAGAGAGAGAGAGAGAGAGAGAGAGAGAGAGAGAGAGAGAGAGAGAGAGATGAGGAATATAAAACTCATAAATGAGAGCAAATCATTGAATAAGATTGTAAATGAGAGTGAGAGTGTGTGTGGGTGTGTGTGGGTGAGAGAGAGAGGTAGAATAAGTGCAAGTGAGTTTGATATACATAAATATGAATGAGAGGAACTAAATGACTTGTCTGAACGAGTGAGAGAGACCGAGAGGAAGAGAGAGTAAGAGAGAGAGAGAGAGAGAGAGAGAGAGAGAGAGAGAGAGAGAGAGAGAGAGAGAGAGAGAGAGAGAGAGAGAGAGAGAGAGGAATTATCTAGGAATGAGCAATGGGAAAAAGAAGTAAACTTTTTGTCATTACGATTTTGCAAATCGATTGCCTCCTCCGAACTCATTCCCATCAACTGCCACTTAAAGGTGTACCTTCATTTTACAACGAGATGCATAATCTATTATATGAACATCTCTCTCTCTCTCTCTCTCTATATATATATATATATATATATATATATATATATATATATATATATATATATATATATATATATATATATATATATATATATATATATATATATATATATATCGTTCTCTGTATGTCTCTATCTCTCACTCTATTCCTCTCTCTTTTTCTTTCTCTGTCCTTCTCTCTCTCTCTCTCTCTCTCTCTCTCTCTCTCTCTCTCTCTCTCTCTCTCTCTCTCTCTCTCTCTCTCTCTCTTACTTTATCACACTAGCATTTAAAATAAATGCTCTTAATTCGACATGGAAAGGGCTGCTAAATGAATTGCCTCCGTTAAAAAGAATTAAATAAATAATAACTCACAAACACACTTACACACTTTCTCACACCTACACACACACACACACACACACACACACACACACACACATATATATATATATATATATATATATATATAATATATATATATATATATATATATATATATATATATATATATATATATATATATATATATATATATATTTCAGGTATATTGTTTTTAATTAACTACAATGGATTACATCCGAGAATTTGATATAAAACTTGAGAAAGAAATGTACTACGCTGGAGAACTACTCCAAGGAACAGTTCTTCTTCATACAACGGAAAACTTTAAACTTAGAGGTACTATAATATATATATATATATATATATATATATATATATATATATATATATATATATATATATATATATATATATATATATATATATATATATATATATATATATATTCTTTTTAATTTGTCTTTAAAAATTATATTGATATATAGATTTTCGATTATATTTAATCGCTACTCACGGGTTGGGGTTACTGAGGGCGGAGCCTCCCGTTGAAAGAGTTCCACTGCCATGCATTTACTCTTTGATGTTTCATAACTGACAATATATATATATATATATATATATATATATATATATATATATATATATATATTATATATATATATATATATATATATATATATATATATATATATATATATATATATATATATATATATATATATATATATATATATATATAATATATATATGGAATGTGATTTTCTTATCAAATATTTGTTTGTTATTTGAATATATCACAAAAACAGATTAAGGAATTTTTTCAAATATTCAATTAAGAATATAATTAATATTCACGACAAAATTCAATTAATTAATTTATGAATATTGTATTTTTTTTTGGGGGGGGAAGGATGCCATAATATATATTTAGAGTAGGCAACCTAATTAAATTAGTCCTCCTGAATACTATATTCAATACATAAGGATTACTTGACGCAAGTTATAATAATTTTAAGTTGAAAAAAAGAGCGCATTAGATTGAAATAATATATATTTACTCGGAGAGGGCTGCTGAATACCCTTTCCTCATTAAAAAATATTAAAACTTGAAAACATCTGATCTACTGTACCACAATTAAGAATATAGAATAAGAAATTTCTATACAAACCTTCGAAAGTGGCCTACATTTTACCCACTTTACTAATATCATTAGTAAGGGACGAATTTCGCTGACAGTGCCAGGGCTAACTGTAACTGAAGGGAAATGATACCACGCTCTTTCCTGAACGTATTTTTGAGGGAAAACCGCTTCCCTCACGCTCTTTACTGGATCTTTCTGAGTTTTTTTTTTATCTTCACTTGGGGCTTTTCGATAGCACCTGTGTGTGTTTGTTTTGTTTTGTTTTTTTTTTTTTGCGATTTTTCAGTGGCACTTGTGGTCTCAGAAAAGAGCGTGGGGTTAAATTTCCCTCAGTGACAATTGACACTGGCCATGGCACTGTCGGCAAAAGTAGTCCCTTACTACTACTACTCTTGTAATATATATATATATATATATATATATATATATATATATATATATATATATATATATATATATATATATATATATATATATATATATATATATATATATATATATGTGTGTGTGTGTGTGTGTGTGTGTGTGTGTGT
>SEYY01002820.1:82500-90000 GCA_009176605.1 Armadillidium nasatum | reverse complement strand
TTAGAAAGAGCGTAGATATCAAGTTTAGAAGATATTACATTATTAGGCATGAATTGGAGAGGGTGGAGCAGAGTTATTTCTTCGGAATACTTACGTGGGAATTAGAGGACAAAGTTTGAACAAAGAGTTTAACTTTAGCAGAAGCTAAAAAAAAGCGGTTCTCTCTTCAGGAGAAGCAAAAAGGTTAGAAAGTGAAAGAAGAAAAAAGAGTTAACATTTTTGCACAATACGAGAAAGAGTATGAAAAAAATGAACAAGTAAAATTATTTCATTTTATAAGGAAAAAAAAGTATTTTTAATGTGATGAAGAATATATTTAACGCAATTGTGTAATGAAGAATAAGTAATACGATCTTCTGGAGTATAAGGAGACGGTAATTCCTTAAAACAACGTCCCTTGGAAGAAGAGCGTAAGATGAAGAAGAAATAACCCGTTACTATAAGAGTTTAACTGAAAGAAAAGTAAATAAATTATATACCTTCAAATCAAACCTTCGAAATAGGTTCAACAGACTTCGAGTAAGACCTCCATCAGAAGAAGCAGTAATCATAACATGGGAAATCAAACTAGATTAACCAATATGCAGTGCCAAAATACACCGAAGATGGGGAAACTTTTCTTGCGGAAAACTCGAAGAGATAGAACAGGGATCAGAGATAAAAAGGTGGTCCAAGGAACCCAGGGGTGGAAAGAGTTTAAGAGACTATAAAGATAACTTTGGTCTGATTCGTGTAAATTTTTGGATATTTCCTATCAGATGAAACAAAAAATTCCATCCTAACATATCTACATAAACAAATTGCATGTATTGGATTATATCGACCATTAATCTAGTATTAAAATTGACTTTTTCACCTTGTGGATTGTATGTCAGCCTTTAGGTTTTTCCTAACCTAATATATATATATATATATATATATATATATATATATATATATATATATATATATATATATATATATATATATATATATATATATATATATATATAATATATATATTTATTTATTTTTTATATTATTTTTTTATATTATATATATTATATATATATATATATATATATATATATATATATATATATATATATATATATATATATATATATATATATATATATATATATATATATATATATTATTCTAAGTAATATATATCATATCCATTATTGTATATCCTAAACATAAAAAAAGAATATTCATACCAATAAACAAATATTAATGAACACAGCTACGAGGATATATACACTATACACACAGAACACACGCCTACATACATGAATATACAGACACAGATAGTACATACATGTATATACGCACATGCCTACATACATGTATATACACACACAGAGATAGTAGGAGGGAAGACTAATGTATACATAGAGTCTTTTCAAATCAATATTAAAGGTGATACATACATTCACTCTTTTATACAAACATACAGACATACAATCATACAAACATACACTTTGTTTGTATATAATTTTAAGTGTTGGAAAATGCAACACCTGGTTAAAATTTACTTAAATACAGAGTTAATGGTTTTGTGTGTATATATATATATATATATATATATATATATATATATATATATATATATATATATATATATATATATATATATATATATATATATATATATATAATAATATAAAATATATAGTTATATAATATATATAATATATAAATATATAATATATATATATAAAAATAAATATAAATAAAATAATAGTAATATATATATATATATATATATATATATATATATATATATATATATATATATATATATATATATATATATATATATATATATATATATATATATATATATATATATATATATATATATATATATATATATATATATATATATATATATATATATATATATATATATATATATATATATATATATATATATATATATATATATATATATTCCTAATCTTATAGACGTTGCTCTATTTTTGGAGGGGAATATTTCTAGGAAATTTCTATTTGGGATTCTCATCTCACTAGGGATCGAACCAGCGAATTTTTAGTAAGTGCGTCAATCGCTCTACCGTTTCGCCACGATAGTTTTTTTTTTTTTTTTTTTTTTTAAATTAATGAGAGGTAAAATGGTCGACAAATTGATGTTAATAATGTTGATGAATTTTCCTGTCGAAAATTTGGGGTTTTGGACTTTTTTTTTTTTTTTTTTTCATGATAAAATTGGTTCAAAAATTTATTTAGTAAAAAAAAAAAAAAACCCGACCTAATTACGTGCTTGTTGACTATATTTTCCTGTCCTCAAATTCGGACTAGTTTCAGTTAAATTTTTTTTTTTTTTTTTTTAGTTTTTTTTTTCTTTTTTTTTCAGTTAATTTTTTTCTTTTTTTTCAGTTAATTTTCTTTCCTTTTTTTAAATTTTTCTTTTTTTTCTTTTTTTTTGTCAGTTCTTTTTTTCCTTTTTGTTTTTTTTTCAGTTTTTATTTTCTTTTTTTTCTTTCTTATTTTTAGTTATTTTTTTCTTTCTTTTTTTATTTTATTTTTTTTTTCCTGTTTGTTTCTTTTTGTCAGTTAATTTTTTTTCACTTCATTTATTATTTCACTTAATTTTTTTTCAGTTTATTTTTTTCTTTTTTTTTCTTTTTTTCTTTAACAACTTAATCTCCGTAATTATAATTTATAGCATTTTGTCAGTGATTTTGAAGCTCACACTGCCTAACTATTTATAAGAAAGCCCTTTTCCATCTACACGAGTTTTTTATGATTTGTATATTAGTACCTCTTATATATTATACCGTCGTATATATATATATATATATATATATATATATATATATATATATATATATATATATATATATATATATATATATATATATATATATATATATATATATATATATTAGAAATGGTATAGGCGCCGTTCAAATGATTTAAAGGTATGGGCATATGTAGTTGTACGTTGATACGGAACCTGAATTCTGGTACCAGAGTTCTGGATCCAAGGTTCTGGAACCGAATTATCTTGTAACAGAATCCACAGCTCCTTTACTCATTATTGTCCAATGGTTCGTTCCTTTAACGTCTCACTATCACAGAGAATATCTCCAGCATATTTTCGATTTTACATGGAGTCCTTACAAAACTGTCAATTAAGCATTTCATCCCTGTGTCCACTATCTATATATTATATCTCACTCAACGGAGTCTCGGATAAGTATGAAGAGACAACCTCCAAAGACTAACCCCAACATTCCCATTTCCATCATCTTTTAGGGGTCACCTCCAATGGTGGGGTTGGGTCAGGTAAGAATTTGCTGACATTTAATAATACTTTTTCTTCTTTCATCACTAATTTCTGAAACATCGGCGGACTTTATTCTAAATTCCGATTGGTTAAACACTACCTCTCTTCCAGCTAACCTTCACCTTATTTGTTGAACATCACCTCTCTTCCAACCAGTCTTAAGCTTGTTCTTGAAAGGAAATCATTTTGACCTCTACAACAGCATTCTAAATTTCCGATTGGTTGAACACTACCTCTCTTACAGCTAACCTTAACCTTGTTTGTTGAACATCGCCTCTCTTCCAACCAGTCTTAAACTTGTTCTTGAAAGGAAATCATTTTGACCTCTACAACAGCATTCTAAATTCCGATTGGTTGAACACTACCTCTCTTCCAGCTAACCTTAACCTTGTTTGTTGAACATCGCCTCTCTTCCAACCAGTCTTAAACTTGTTCTTGAAAGGAAATCATTTTGACCTCTACAACAGAAAATCCTATTCTGCCTTTTTTCTTACCGTCTCAGTCGTGAGTTTTCTTCATAAGAGATAAGAATGCTTTTGAGATTATAATGTTTGGAATACCCGCATAGAGTGTAAGACTAGAAGTTTAGAACATGCAGAAATTGCCAGGCAAGGATGTTTAGTACATCCAGACATTATAAGATTATTCAGGAATTGCGAGGCAAGGATGTTTAGTACATCCAGAGATTATGAGATTACTCTTTGATTGCGACGCAAGGATGTTTAGTACTTCCAGAGATTATGAGATTATTCGGGAATTGCGAGGCAAGGATGTTTAGTACATCCAGAGATTATGAGATTATTCTTTGATTGCGAGACAAGGATGATTAGTACTTCCAGAGATTATGTGATTGTGGTTATTGGGACATAACTGGAGGAAAATTAAAGGCGAGAACAAGAAAGTGAAGGGTCTTGAGAGAGGATCCAAAAGAGATAACATAAATCCGAAAGAGACCCACTGAAAATAAAACTACCAAAATTAAAAATAAATTATTACATGATTGGTCTATATTAGGGTCAAAACCATTTCTATAAACAAGAAACAACACCCGTCACCTCTCACGGCTCTCACACCCACATATATATATATATATATATATATATATATATATATATATATATATATATATATATATATATATATATATATATATATATATATATATATATATATATATACGTGTATGTGTGTATGTAAAAATTGAATAAAAAAATGCTTAACTTGAAATTCAAGCAATGCAGATTATCTTGAAAATGTTTTTTGAAAATTCAAATTTAATTAAGCTTGTTATGTAAACACTACATTACAGTATATATATATATATATATATATATATATATATATATATATATATTATATATATATATATATATATATATATATATATATATATATATATATATATATATATATGCTCATAGTCAAAGCTAAAAGACATAAATTATTCCTCTCTTTCTATTCATTGACCCTTTATCTTTGCGAGTGACGTCGGTGTCCTTGTCTCTTTCTATAGGTACTCAGCGGCAATGCTCGAGGGAACTGTCCACCGTATACCCTCGCCTTTACCTCGTAGCCAAGGGGTATTATTGAAAGTTTTGCGTGGACACAGCAACTCTAGGTTTGTTATGTGGTGCCTTTCTTCCAGCCACCTCTGTTTTGTGGAATTCTCTCCCATCTTCTTGTTTTGCCGAATTTAATTTCAATTATCCTTAAAGCCCACGTTGTGTTCATCAACGAAATTTACGTTAGGGACTTGTGGGGTTTTCTTATTCTCTTATTGATCTAAACCCCTCCTTAAGGGCTCTGCCCGTGAGCGGTGGTGATGTGTATATATATATATATATATATATATATATATATATATATATATATATATATATATATATATATATATATATATATATATATGGTGTGTTGTGTAATTTAGCTTTATATATAGGAACGTAAACATCCGCATCCGTGGATTGGAACATTAAAATCCGCATATAAAATATCAGCGATATTAAAAATTTATATATCAAATAATATTATAATATATATATATATATATATATATATATATATATATATATATATATATATATATATATATATATACTATATATATATATATATATATATATATATATATATATATATATATATATATATATATATATATATATATATGAAAATTGAGTATTCATATGGAGGCACAGTAAGAAAACTTATTAAGAGTTCCATTCTTAAATCTGAGAGGATGAAGAGCTCAAGAAGGAGTCAGAGGGGAAAAGGGAAATGTCAAAGAGAAATAGGAAACAACTGAAGAAGGTCATCATACTGTAAGGTCATTGACCTTTTATTCTTGGGGAAAATAATTGGATTTTTGAATTTAATAAAAATGGGTCTTGTATTGCTTTAAATATTAATATATATTACAATGGGGATAATGAAAATTTTATTTTCACTTGACTTATCTTTATTTAACTTTAACCTAACCTAACTTAACTTAACCTAACCTCTCCTATCCTAATCTTAGGATACTTAACCAAACCTAACTTAATCTAAGCTTACTTAACCTAACAATTTAACCTAACCTCTCCTATCTTAATCTAAGATTACTTAACCTAACCTCTCCAAACTTAATCTAAGCTTACTTAACCTAACAATTTAACCTAACCTCTTCAATCTTAATCTAAGCTTACTTAACCTAACCTAACCTCTCCTAACTTAATCTAAGCTTACTTAACCTAACTTAATTTAACCTAACCTCTCCTATCCTAATCTAAGCTTACTTAACCTAACCTCTCCTAACTTAATCTAAGCTTACTTAACCTAACATAACCTTAATTAACCTCACCTAATGTAATGTTACTTAAACTCACCTAACATAATGTTGCTTAACCTTACCTAATCTAACGTTACTTAACCTCCCTTAGTTTAGCGTTACTTAAACCTACCTAACGTAATGAAACTTAATATTTCCTAACCTAACTTAGGTTCCAATTGGGTGTAAAATATGTTAATATTTTTGGTACAATTTCATAAATGGCCAAAAAAGTAGTAGGGGTATTAATATATTTTTGGGAAACAGTTTAACCGGGGAACAAGACCCCCCCTCTCTTCCCCCTTAAACACAAATGTTTTCTTTACAGTATACGAGTATTTTATAATTAAAAATAATTATAATATTAATTATATTTATAATTCCATTAAATGTGTTAAGTTTATAAATTTTAAGGAAATCTAAATGCTAATTAAGAATAATTTTAAGAGCTGCGGAGCCGGATCAAGAATCGTACCCGGAATGTTTTTAATTTGAGCCGGAGCCGGAGCCGGAGCCGCAGTCGGAGCAAAAATTGTTGCTTTAGGTGGAATAGAAACCTGAAACCTCCTTCCCAGAAAAAGCTTTTTTACTCAGAAATAAAGGAGTTCAGAGCCGGAGCCGGAGTCGGAGCCAGACCTGGAGCCGGAGCCAGAGTCGGGATTTTAAAACTGTGGAACCGGCTTCGCTGCCACGACTTTAAGTTTTATTAAAAGCTTTCACTACAATTATAAGGATATCTTTAATAAAAAAAAAAAATATTAGCATAGTGTATATGTTAAAGAATCGGACTCGTGCTTCGAAGGTCATTTGTTTGATTCCTGAAGAAACTTCTTAGAGAAGTTCCCCTCCAAGACTAAAAATAAAAAGTCCCCGATCTATCAAAAAAAAAAAAGATAAAAAAAATAGAGGATACCTTTTACGAGTTAAACTTTATTTAAATTATGTTTGAATTTACTGGTTTTTTAAGTGAGAATTATTATAATCAGTTATAAAAACAAAAAGTGCCAGAGTGTTAAATCAAAAATACGATAAATCAGGGTTACTGAACTTCGCAAGAAATTTATTTGTGTAGGTTGCTAACAGTAGTATAGGGCCCACTTTTGACGGGTGCCAGATTTCGAAAATCTGGCAACCTGCCCTATACCACTGCTAACTTGTGTTAGATGGAATCCCCCAAAGCCAATCCTAGTCATATATATATATATATATATATATATATATAATACATAGGTGGTATATAGTGTGTTGGGATATATTCTATATAGCTATATATATATATATATATATATATATATATATATATATATATATATATATATATATATATATATATATATATATATATATATATATATATATATATATATATATATATATATAGTCTTCCTTTCCTCCT
>SEYY01002820.1:60000-65000 GCA_009176605.1 Armadillidium nasatum | reverse complement strand
CGAATTATCTCATCCTTTAGCTCTTGAATTGTTGCTGGCTTATCGACGTACACCTTTTCTTTCAAATAACCCCAAAGAAAGAAGTCCAACGGTGTCAAATCACATGATCTTGGCGGCCAATTGACATCGCCACCACGTGAGATAACACGGCCATTGAATTTGTCGCGCAAAATAGCCATTGTTTCGTTAGCTGTGTGGCAAGTGGCACCGTCCTGTTGAAACCACATATCGTCCACATCCATACCTTCCAATTCGTGCCATAAAAAGTTCGTTATCATCTCACGATAGCGAACACCATTCACAGTAACTGCCTGACCGGCCTCATTTTGGAAAAAATACGGCCCGATGATGCCGCCAGCCCATAAACCACACCAAACAGTCACTCTTTGTGGGTGCATTGGTTTTTCGACAATCACTCTTGGATTAGCATTCGCCCAAATGCGGCAATTCTGCTTATTGACGAATCCACTGAGGTGAAAATGTGCCTCATCACTGAAGATGATTTTCCTCGAAAATTGATCATCCACTGTTGCCATTTCTTGCCACCATTCTGACCATTGACGACGTTTTGTATGGTCAAGAGGCTTTAGTTCTTGAGTCAATTGCACCTTGTAAGCGTTTAAATGCAAGTCTTTATGCATAATGTTCATCAACGACGAGCGTGAGAGGTGCAAATGTTGGGCACGACGACGAGTTGAAAAGGATGGCTCCTCAGCCACACTAACACGAACAGCAGCAATATTTTCTGCAGTACGAGCTGTACGAGCATGCACTGGTCTTTTCAAATCTCCTACAGACCCGGTTTGCTCAAATTTTTTCACGATTTTTCCGATTGTACGCACATTTGGACGATTAAATTGACCAAAAAAATCACGAAGTGCACGATATGCATTTTGATTTGAACGCCCATTTTCATAATAAGCCTGAATAACTTTAACACGTTGCTCCATTGTGTATCTTTCCATGGTTCAAATTGAGTAAGTCTGAAATTGAAAAAAGTCAAATGAAATGCAGTAAAAAACTTGACGTTTAGGTGTGGTTCACATTCAACATCGGCCCATACAATTTAACCACCCTATATATATATATATATATATATATATATATATATATATATATATATATATATATATATATATATATATTATATATATATATATATATATATATATTATATATATATATATATATATTATGTTTAAATGTTTTAATTTGAGATTTTCTTCACATGAAGATTGACTTTGAGAGAGTTGAGGAAGTTAGTACTCATTAACTTTGGTCTTTTACAATAATGCAGGAAAAATACTTTTAAAATAGCAAGTTTTTTTTTTATTTTTTTTTTATTTTTTTGGAAAAATAAATAAAAAATAAAAATAAAAAGTCTCTCTCTCTCTCTCTCTCTCTCTCTATATATATATATATATATATATATATATATATATATATATATATATATATATATATATATATATATATATATATATATATATATATATATATATATATATATATATATATATATATATATATATATATATATATATATATATATATATATATATATATATATATATATATATATATATTATTTTTTTTTTTTTTTTATTTTAATTTTTTATTTAAATTAAATAAAGAAAAATAAATAATATTGGTAACCTAATTTAAAAAATAATTTTTAATTTTTTTTTTTTTTTTTTTTTTTTTTTTTTTTTTTTTTTTTTTTTTTTTTTTTTTATTATATATATATATATATATATATATATATATATATATATATATATATATATATATATATATATATATATATATATATATATATATATATATATATATATATATATATATATATATATATATATATATATATATATATATATATTTTTTTTTTTTTTTCCTAACAATTAATATTATTCTTTTTATAACGAAATATGAGAACACAGTTGTATCAGAATTTACCTTACAATATATTAACTATAATAGAATATATTTATTTTAAAATAAATATAATAAACAATAATAATATTTTTTTAATATACTCTGCACCATATCCCGAAATGATTCAGGGTAGGGTGGTGTCTATTAAAGAAATATTCATATTCCCGCAACAGTACGTGGGAAGAAAGAAAAAACTGGTTAAAAATAGTTCCCAGCCTCTATCTAGAACCATGCGAAGAACTAAAAAATTTTATATATATACTAGTAAAAATAATTATGCATCGGCCGGGAATCGAACCCGGGCCTCCCGCGTGGCAGGCGAGAATTCTACCACTGAACCACCGATGCTTATTATTCTTAGATATTATAATAATAATAAAAATAATAATAATAATAATAATAATAATAATAATAATAATAATAATAATAATAATAATAATAATAATAATAATAATAATAATAATAATAATAATAATAATAATAATAATAATAATTTTTTATTTTTGTGTAGTAAAAATTCTCTATATATATCGCTGCAGAGTTCAATTTTGCGAAGTTTATGAACTTTTTAAGCATTTTCGCTCTGAACAGTTAAAAAAAAAAAAGTTTGGTTCTATTCTGGTGATTTTCTAGTTGAAATTTTCATATTAGTTACATCAAAATTTACCTTTCAAAAAAGGTAAAAGATAAAGTAGATTCTGGTAGTACCATTTATAATTTCGATGTATTTGACTGTAATATTTTTATAGATTGAGTTGCAAGTTTTCCGACCAGACTGACGTTCGTTCTCATTATTTTTTTATTTCGATTTTTTAATTTCTTTAACTATAATGAATTAAAATTGTTAATATTTAATGCTAATTAAAAGTGATTTTTCTATTCTCGTGTTTCATGCTATATATATATATATATATATATATATATATATATATATATATATATATATATATATATATATATATATATATATATATATATATATATATATATATATATATATATATATATATATATATATATATATATATATATATATATATATATATATATATATATATATATATATATATATATATATATATATATATATATATATATATATATATATATATATATATATATATATATATATATATTGATACTCCTAATACATTCAGTTCGTCAAATATATGTTCAAATGTTACAGATTTTTTATTAGAAAAGGGCTCTGCCCCTGAGTGGAGACATGTAAAAAAAAAAAAAAAAAAAAAAAAAAAAAAAAAAAAAAAAAAAAAAAAAAAAAAAAAAAAAAAAAAAAAAAAAATTTAGAACACAAGGTCACATTAGCTTGCCAAAGATTGTCAAATCCCTACATTGCAAAAATTGTCCTAACAAAACGTTGGGACAAGTGCCAAGAATGTCACAATAAAATTTTCAATAGAGAAAAGACAAGTTAAGCATAAGAAAATCGCTTCACCAATTTATTTTCTAATAATAAAATAATCGAAAAAAATTTGTTGTAACATTTTTGTCACTTGTTCCAACGATTCGTTAGGACAATTTTTATAGTGTAGTAGTAGCAGTATATATATATATATATATATATATATATATATATATATATATATATATATATATATATATATATATATATATATATATATATATATATATATATATATATATATAAACAGAAGCCAATGGTGGGTCACGAGAAACGGTCCGTTTGCTGTTTGTGCTGTAAAAGGGGTCCAGTCTCCCTCCGAGCGCAATTGGAGAGGTCCGCTTACGTGTGCGGTGAAAGCATCAAAATGAAAGCTGATATTGATAACCAAAGTGATGACGAAATTCGACTTAAAATAAGACTAGTTCAGGTTAGGTTATTATTGTTGCTAGTAGTAGTAGTAGTAGTAGTAGTAGTAGTAGTAGTAGTAGTAGTAGTAGTAATTCAGATTAATGAATTATTTTAATGTTTTTCTCTCTTTTTTTCGACAGTGTGTGGAGTACTTTATAGACAGAGGCGTAATGGGAGTCACAAAGGATGTACAACACCCTGTCCTCGAATATACAGGCGACTCTGTCCCTACTAGAACTAGGTGGAAGTTCGACTCATCAGGGTCACTTGTAGTGCCAGTAATGCCACCAACAGTTGTCAGCATTTGCCGTTTATTTCAGATATATTATGTCCTTAAAGTAAGTTTGATAATGATATATACTATTTTGTAATGGTGTTATGTAATGTTACGAAACGTAAATGTAATGGAGATGTAAAGGTGTGATGTACTGTATATATAATATGATGTTATACATTGTAAATGACATATATAATATATTTCATTGTAGTGGTGTTATGTAATGTTACGAAACGTAAATGTAATGCAGATGTATAAGTGTAATGCATTGTAAGTATAATGTGATGTTATACATTGTAAATGACATAAGCTATTTTGTAGTGGTGTTATGTAATGTTACGAAACGCAAATGTAATATAGATGCAAAGGTGTGATGTATTGTAAATATACTGTGATGTTACGAAACGTAAATGTAATACAGATGCAAAGTGTGATGTATTGTAAATATAATGTGATGTTACGAAACGTAAATGTAATATAGATGCAAAGGTGTGATGTATTGTAAATATAATGTGATGTTACGAAACGTAAATGTAATATACATGTAAAGGTGTGATGTATTGTAAATATAATGTGATGTTACGAAACGTAAATGTAAATGGAGATGTAAAGGTGTGATTCATTGTAAATATAATGTGATGTTATACACTGCAAATGTAAGGTAGTGTGATGTAAGGTAAATTAAATATGATGTTATATAATACCATAAAATCGAATACACCATAAAAGTAATGTGATGCAAAGTGTAACGTAATGTAAGCAAAAATTGTCCTAACGAATTGTTGGGACAAGGGGGAAAAAATGTGACAACAAATTTTTTCAATTATTTTATTAGAAAATAAATCGGCGAAGCGACTTTCTTATGCTTAACATGTCTTTTTCCTATTGAAAATTTTACTGTGACATTTTGCCACTTGTCCCAACGATTCGTTTAGACAATTTTTGCAGCGTATA
>SEYY01002820.1:40000-45000 GCA_009176605.1 Armadillidium nasatum | reverse complement strand
GGATGATAGACTGTCGAATAGACAGTTGATTGACGTATACTTGTTTCTGTAAGTGATGACGGACTCAGACTGACAGACTGTCGAATAGACAGTTGATTGACGTATACTTGTTTCTGTAAGTGATGACGGACTCAGACTGTCGAATAGACAGTTGATTGACGTATACTTGTTTCTGTAAGTGATGACGGACTCAGACTGACAGACTGTCGATTAGACAGTTGATTGACGTATACTTGTTTCTGTAAGTGATGACGGACTCAGACTGACAGACTGTCGAATTAGACAGTTGATTGACGTATACTTGTTTCTGTAAGTGATGACGGACTCAGACTGACAGACTGTCGATTAGACAGTTGATTGACGTATACTTGTTTCTGTAAGTGATGACGGACTCAGACTGACAGACTGTCGAATAGACAGTTGATTGACGTATACTTGTTTCTGTAAGTGATGACGGACTCAGGCTGACAGACTGTCGAATAGACAGTTGATTGACGTATACTTGTTTCTGTAAGTGATGACGGACTCAGGACTGACTTGTTTCTGTAAGTGATGACGGACTCAGAGACTGTCGAATAGACAGTTGATTAACGTATACTTGTTTCTGTAAGTGATGACGGACTCAGGCTGACAGACTGTCGAATAGACAGTTGATTGACGTATACTTGTTTCTGTAAGTGATGACGGACTCAGGCTGACAGACTGTCGAATAGACAGTTGATTGACGAATACTTGTTTCTGTAAGTGATGACGGACTCAGGCTGACAGACTGTCGAATAGACAGTTGATTGACGTATACTTGTTTCTGTAAGTGATGACGGACTCAGGCTGACAGACTGTCGAATAGACAGTTGATTGACGTATACTTGTTTTTCTATCATTCATTATACAAGTTCTAAACTGAAGAAACATAATGATTTTCTGTAGAAGTATCGAAATGAAGTTCCTGATGGAGAGCTATTTTATGATATGACAGTCCAGAATTGGGTAAAAATATTCACCTGCAGCAAACAGAGATAGATTGACAGGCAAACGGATAGACATGTTGGGTGATAGACAGTTGATTGATATATATATATTCGATTTTAAACTGAATAAATTTATTAGCTTCCTGTAGAAATAATGAAACATTCCGTCTGTACCTCATTTAAGAGAAACGAAAATAGAGGACTTCAGCATTTTTGTGAGAAGATATAACAGTTCAAGTAAGAGGTAGTAAGATATTCAGAACTGATAAATGTGACTCATTTCAAAGTAGAAACAGAAGTACAATATGATTGTGGTAGTAGGAAAGCAGATTTTTAGCTATAAAACATAGAAATTGAGAGATTCAAGGTTTAGGGGATATGTTGCAGGAGTGTATGTGTTTATGAAGGCATAAACCACATCATTCAATAGGGAATTATAAAATAAAAAATTGCATTTAGAGATATCATTGTTATTATCATTGTTTAGGTTACTAGAAAATGAATCTCTTTTCGGTTGAGCCTTAGACAGAAGTAAAATTTTTAAATGGGAGTCAGAGAGGTGGTACTTAACAAAATAGAAATTAACACTTAAGTCACAGACATTAAAAAAAGTTTATAGAAAACCCATCTGTGCTCCCACCCCTCCCCCATTACCAAGACAACTTACCATTCAAGAAATCAAAACATTCAGTCAAACTCGCACACCGCGAGAAAATTTTAACTAATTTAAAATCCAGAAATTATTTTTGCAATAAAAAAATCGATTTGCGTAGTGAAAGTCCAAGGCTTGATCCATTTTTTAAGTGAATCCTAAGAGGCATCCTGGGTGAGTGCCCCAAGGATCTTCAGGATTTGTGCAATACCTAATTTTGAATTTAGGTTTAGGAATATTTTCTACAAGAAATATAGATTGGGTGTTTCCCCCTTTCATTTTCCACTCAAATTTAAAAAAAAAAAATTTAATATTTATTAAGAATCAGTAATAATTTTAATTAAATATTTATATAAAAAACTACTTGAAGATTTATTCTATAACTTTCCCGGTTTTTCAGGTTCGTCGATCCACGCCAAGAAATCCAGGAAGTCGTTTACCACTCCGATGACACCGGCTTCCACGTCCAAGCTTCCAACCTACCCCAGGACACTCCTGCTGTTTCGGCTGCTAAAAAAAGTCACTTACAACTCTTCAGGAAGATCAAGGAAGATCACGAGAGACTCGCAAAGGAACTTGAAGATAAACCCAAAGAAGAACAAGAATAAATTTAAATTTTATTTGGAAAATAAATTTAAATTAATTTCAGAAAATTTAACCCTTTGGTGACAGTGAAAAAAAATATAAAGAAATTTTAATGCAAATAATAAAGTATGATATATGAACACTTTTAATATTTTTTTAAAAATTGAAGATATAACTAAATTATTATTATTATTATTATTATTAATATTATTATTATTATTATTTAAGGAGGGAAGGGTGATAAAAAAGTTCTGAATCAAAAAATAATAAAATCAAAGTAATTTATTTATTTTGTGATTATATAATATATATATATATATATATATATATATATATATATATATATATATATATATATATATATATATATATATATATATATATATATATATATATATATATATATATATATATATATATATATATATATTCCAATTATTATTATTCATACCCCCAACCCACCCATAAAAATTGGGGGAAGGGTATCTCCCGTTAGGTTAAATTTGCTAAAATTATATTGATAATTAAGATACTAATAAGTAATATTTATAATAATAGTATAAGAAAAAATATTTATGTATTAAATATTTATTTTTTATTTATATGTTTTTTTATATTAAAATTGTTTTTTAAATCATTTTAACTAACTTAAAATCCAAAAATTCTTTTTGCAATCAAAAAATCGATTTGCGTAGTGAAAGTTCAAGGCTTGATCCCTTATTTGTGTGAATCCTAAGAGGATCTTCAGGATTTGTCCATTACCCAATTTTGTATTTAGGTTTAGGAATATTTCCTATAGGAAATATAGATTGGGGGTCCCCCCTTTCAGGATCGATTCCGGGGTTCATAAGTTCGATCTCTATGTTAAATTCCTCCTTTTCAACACATATGATAATACAATAAACTCTTACCACAACTTTAGGACTAGCCAACCCAACTGTGCGACGCAATGTGATGCTGATTCGTACGGTACTTGAAAACCTTAATATTCTTCTTAGTACCCATTGTCACAACTAAATAATTAGATCATTTCTTCCATTTTCTTTTTCCGGAAGCACTTAACTAAAATGTCAACATCCAATTCTCTTCTTCTCAACATCCAAAATTCCATATTTCTTCCATTTTCTAAGAATTCCTATTTACATTTATCTTACATTCCTTAATACCTTAACACCCCCTCCTTGAATAGGGCTTTGCCCGTGAGTGATGGTGATGTGTAAAAAAATAACATCATCAAGCCAAGCAATATTATATTAACAACGGTGCAGATGTTTTTATCGATATTAAACATTGTTATTGAAAGACCAAAACATATATCTAAGCATTTGTAATAGTTAAACATTTCTGCTCCGATGAAGATCGATACTACTCTTTTCAGTCTTTTCTTTGGTACCGTTTTTATCCAAGAAATATCAAAAATCAGTTCATTAGTAGTACTGCAGTTTTAATATATATATATATATATATATATATATTATATATATATATATATATATATAATATATATATATATATATATATATATATATATATATATATATATATATACTGCAAAAATTGTCCTAACGAATCGTTGGGAAAAGTGGTAAAAATGTCAACAAATTTTTTCAGATATTTCTTATTAGAAAATAAATCGGTGAAGCGACTTTCTTATGCTTAACATGTCTTTTCTCTATTGAAAATTTTACTGTAACATTTTTGCCACTTGTCCTAACGATTCGTTAGGACAAATTTTGCAGTGGACTAAATAAGAAATTGGATGAAATTCTTCCCATTTGAAGAGTAAAGTATAGCTGGTTGGTATGTTTTTTTTTTTTTTTTTTTTTTTTTTTTTGTGTGTGTGTGTGTAAATTGACGCCTATACCGTGATACAAACGGTAGAGTGATTGACTCACGTACTTGAGAGCGCCGGTTCGATTCCACTTCCGAATTCTAGGTATATACCACATAGAAAAAGCTCCTTCTCTCCTAAAATAGGGCATTGCCCATAAGATGTGAATTTTTAAATAAAAATATGAGCTATCCTTAAATATGAAAGCGATTCTTTGGTTTTCGCATATTCCAGATATAGATGTTTATCTGTGTGCTTAAATTTACAAGAATATGTGAACAGATATATTACTACTGATAAATACTAAAGAGATATGGATGTTCACAACTTGCTTCCTACTGGTACAACATTGCGAAAATATTTATATAAAATCTTCACAGTAAAAGTAAATAAAAATATAGTAATTTGATGTGTGGGATGGTTACTTTTAGGGTTTGGGAAAGAGGGGGGATAAGTATTTTAGTGTTTGGGAAAGAACGTAAGGGGGGAGTTCTGCTGCGAAATATTTAATGGAACCAAATATTTTAATATAATAATAGAGAGAGTATAAGTATAATAAAAAAGATATTATAGTTATTTTAACAACCATTTTTTTCCTTAAATTCGAGAATCTATATAGTTTTTATTAATTTATTATTATTACTTATTTTATTATTTGATTTGTACCGTTACCTTAATTAAGGCATCTGAACATAGTGAAAAAGTTATAATGAGAAGCAACAACTTTAGTTAATACAGATTATTATTATTATTTTTTTTAAATACCAATTTTATAATAAATAATAAAATAATAATAATAAAAAAATAATAAAAAATAAAAAAAAAAAAAGAGTTTAAAGACGTACAGTTTCTTTGTCCAGAGAAGTTTGGGATCTCTCAGAAAGGAAGTATTTCTTCTCTTAAGCTCATATCGACCTTCGAGAGGTCTGCAAAGGATATGTCTATACTCATTGAACTCGCATTC
>SEYY01002820.1:32500-35000 GCA_009176605.1 Armadillidium nasatum | reverse complement strand
TTTGCGCAGACGTAAGTTTTGATGTCTGGTTGAAATATGTGTAAACGAACGCATTTATATTTTTACATATATACTCAAAATCATGTCGTACTTATATTAATATTTATAAAAGTGACAAAACGACATAAAAAAAAACTTGTTTTTCCACTATTTTTATCTACTAAATTAATTATTTAGACCACGTTATTATACATAATATATTATAAATAAGGTTTTTGTCTCCATCGGAAACTAGCTGGCTTTCTGGCTGTTGGCTGTCGGCTGTTGGCTGTCTAGCGTATTGGTTGTTTGGATTGCTGAATGGCTGTCTGAATGGCTGGCGTTCTATAGGCTTTAACTCTAATTCAATTTTCATTTTCACACTACACTTCGTTAATAAAGTTTATAGTAAAAAAAATTTTCAGTAGTTCTCTTTATTATGCAAAATAAAAATTTCATTTTAAAATGATAATTTAGTAATAATAATAATAATATTCCTCTCTCTCTCAATATATATATATATATATATATATATATATATATATATATATATATATATATATATATATATATATATATATATATATATATATATATATATATATATATATATATATATATATATATATATATATATATATATATATATATATATATATATATATATATATATATATATATATATATATATATATATAAAAGGTTAAAGTTCATTAATATTCTTTTTAGAGTTTATGAACAATTGATTTTTATGTCTATTGACAATATTATTTTAAAGTTTATTCGTTAAGTTAGAAGTATAATTGTTGTGGCTTTGGTTTCCGGCTTTTTTTTTGGGGGGGGGGGGAGAGGGGGGAGATTCTTGGTTCATGATTTCGGATTTTAACTTTTTGGTTCTTGGTCTAAGTTTTGGTTCTTGGCACCGGTTTAGTTTTTGTTTTTGTTTTTTGTCCTAGTTTTGGGTTTTGGTTGTTGGTTCCGGTTTCATGTTTTTGGTTGTTGGTTTGTTTTTTTATTGTTTTTTTTTGTAATTTGGTTTCAATTTTGTTTTTGGTTCTTGGTTCCATTTATTTTTTTTTGGGGTTCTTGGTTCTAGTTTCATGCTCTTGGTTCAAGTTTTTGGTTCTTGGTTTCGTTTTTTTGTTCTCGATTCCGTGTTTTTTTGTATGTTGGCTCAGTTCTTTTTCTTAGCTCCGGTTTTTGGCTCTGGTTATTGGTCCGGCTCCGACACCTATTCCGCGCTTCGGCCCCGACTCCGGTTCCGCGCTCCGGCCCCGACTCCGGTTCCGAGTTCCGGCTCCGACTCCTATTCCGCGCTCCGGCTCCGACTCCTATTCCGCGCTCCGGCCCCGACTCTGGCTCCGAGTTCCGGCCTCGCAACCTTCCTGGAAAATAACTTTAATCGTTTTCTCCGAAGATTTATTTAACTTTTTTTATATTTTATTATTTTAGAAATGTTTAAATAAATAATTTTAATAATTACAATAAGAATATAACGATCTTATTCATTATTATTATTATTATTATTATTATTATTATTATTATTATTATTATTATTATTATTTTTATTATTATTATTATTAATAGGACTTTGTTTTGTTGGTCTTTTCTCTTTGGTCTTCGTAGGAGTTAGTTTTGTTGGTTTTGGATGTGTTGGTCTTTCTTTCAATAAGACTTGGTTCCGTTGGATTTGTTTTTTTTTTTTTGTTGGTCTTGGTTTTGATGACGTTTCATAAGCCTTGCTTTTGTTGGATTTCGTTTTGTTGGTCTTGGTCTCCTTCAATGTTAGTTTCGTTGGCATTAATTCGCTAAACTTGGTTTTCTTGATCTTGTTTTTGTTGGACTTGGTTTCGTTGGTCTTTTTTGTTGGTCTTTCTTTAATATTTTTCCTTAGAACAAAATTTCGTTCAATTTGGTTTTGATGATCTTGGTTTCGTTAGTCTTGAATTTTGTTGGTCTTAGTTTAATTGGTCTTTATTTTGTTTGTCTTGTTTTTATTTTTGTTGATATTGGTTTCGTTGGTTTTGTTCTTCCCCCCCCCCAACTTCCTTGGTATGATTGACCTTGGTTTTGTTGGTCTTCGTTCCGTTAGACTTGGTTTCGCTGGACTTGGTTTTGTTGATATAAGTTGTACTGGCATTGGTTTTGTTGGTCTTCGTTTCGTTAGATTTGGTTTCGTTGGACTTGGGTTTGTTGATACAAGTTGTACTAGCCTTGGTTTTGTTGGTACTGGATCGCAGAATTCGTATATCATGAAATAGAAGATAGTTTCCAAGGTGATCCTCTTCTTAGCGGCGCTCAATCGCATTAGAAAGAGCAGATATCTCTCCGAAAGTATCGCTCCCTTCTTTAATTAATTTAACAGCTCTATTAAAATGAACCCCTCCCTCTCCATATGAGTAAGAGAGAGGGAGAGAGTAAGAGAGAGAGAGAGATTTGTGTGTTTGTGTGTGTACTTTTGTAGCTTTAAAGTTTATATAAAGTTTTTGTGGAAAAGACGAACTGTTTAATTTAAAGTTAA